>JAXIVJ010003795.1:0-65000 GCA_036785665.1 Chirona hameri
TTGAAAGCAGAGTTTTGACTTCTCGTTTTATTAGCGTAAATTGTAGTGGAAGGTATGTACATGTGAATTATGTGCTATCATATCGCACTTCAAGCGCGCTTTCATTCATAACTCATAAGTTTCACATGAATAACATCGGCTCGGTCAAAGGAAAGTCATTCGGTTTGGATTTGAGGATTGAAGAAAGTTTATGTTGACAAAGCGCCTAGTAATCAATTTCCGTAAGTGATGTAGATGTTGGTGAACGTTTAATGATGTCAATCATGCTACGGCGGCACGAAAAGCTGATGTCAGTTCGGAATCGATTTCGGATATTAATGGATTCTGACGCGGGGATAGCTGAATGAATTGCTGGTGATTCTTCAACCGCTGTTCAGTTTTCACAGTTATATGCTACCTTCCGTATGATTAACACGCACTGCACAACAGATTATAAAGTTGCAGACAAAGGCTTGCTCTTCTTCCTCCACCGATAACATGCTGGTTTGGTTCTGTGTGGCAGCGGCCCGTCGGTGGTGGTAATTCCTCTGCTTGGATTAGTAATTATGTGTATGCAGTAAATCAGTTCTATTGGTGATCTGCGGTCGGCCTGTAAGTTTGAACAGTAATTGGAAGCTGCAGCAAAAGTACAGTTAAAAATGTAGGCCCAGATTAAGTGACGTACCTACTGTCCAATACCAGTATATTCTATCTTGATATTCTTGCTTCAAAACATTGATATTGGCCTCACATTGCACGACCGCAGTTATTTCGGGGTTAGGTATCACACATGTACATGACGAGAATGTGTTCTGAGTAAAGAAGCTACCCAAAGCAATATCGTTCAGGTTCTGATTCATCATAGATTTCGTAGGAAAGCGGGCCCTTTCAGTTTTATAGTGTTACAGCCTACACCGCCTACACCATAGTTCACCTTTAATTAAACTTTGACGGCACTAGGCAACCGATTCGCCAGGCGACGTAGTGAACAGTACAACATTGTTACCCACTCTCCAGCTCGCAGACGCGGCTACCTGACGCTAACTGGCCCAATCTCTCTGCATTTCATCGGTGCTGTAGATCGTAACTGCAGAAGGTCAGGACCACTGGAACTGGCGACGTCTTGCCTTTGTGGGCCCGTCTCCTGTGCTTAAGGCTGTGACAGGAGCTGGATGGCTAAAGCAGCAATTTAGACGGCGAGTCGCTTTATTTCTAACCTAACAACTTTGGTAGTTTCGATAGGCCTGAGGACGCTGCGAAAGAGTTATGAGAATGTCACACGATTCATCCATAAGCGGAAGTGTTATTTTAGCATGTAGTTTTCTAATTCGAAGAATGGCTTAATGCCAATGAATGTACAATTAACATTAAAATCCTAGTCGTGGGAAAACGAGACATTCTGGTCGCCAAAGGGAGTAACCATACTATTGTGCCGTTGAGAACCATTGCTTTCTCCGGGCAACGGGCCGGCACACTTGTCTACTTTAGATTCTGTCCCTAGATTGGTAAGTAGTAGTTAACGCCCGAAGTTATCCTGTACCGCATGCTCTGTGAGGCCGAGACTGCGATCTGCTCAACGGAAGGGGAAAGGATAACGAGTCATTCTGGTTGCCAAGGGGGGGGTAACTCACGTGTCGTTTTCTCCTGTCTGACCGGTGTCCGACGGTTACCCCCTGTCCCAGACTGGACTTTAGCTGGACTCGGACTTCCCCAGACTGAACTGTAGATGGACTCGGACTTCTCCAGACTGAAGTTTAACTGGACTCGGACTTCCCCAGATTGGACTTTAGCTGGGCTCGGACTTCCCCAGGCTGAACTTTAACTGGACTCGGACTCTCCAGACTGAACTGTAGCTGGACTCGGACTTCTCCAGACTGAAGTTTAACTGGACTCGGACTTCCCCAGACTGGACTTTTAGCTGGACTCTGACTTCTCCAGACTGGACTGTAGCTGGACTCGGACCTTCCCCAGACTGAACTTTAACTGGACTCGGACTTATCCAGGACTGGACTGTAGCTGGACCGGACTTCCCCAGGCTGAACTGTAGCTGGACTCGGACTTCTCCAGATTGAAGTTTAACTGGACTCGGACTTCCCCAGACTGAACTTAACTGGACTCGGACTTCTCCAGACTGGACTGTAGCTGGACTCGGACTTCCCCAGGCTGAACTGTAGCTGGACTCGGACTTCTCCAGACTGAAGTTTAACTGGACTCGGACTTCCCCAGACTGAACTTTAACTGGACTCGGACTTCTCCAGACTGAACTGTAGCTGGACTCGGACTTCTCCAGACTGAAGTTTAACTGGACTCGGACTTCCCCAGACTGAACTGTAGCTGGACTCGGACATCTCCAGACTGAAGTTTAACTGGACTCGGACTTCCCCAGACTGAACTTTAACTGGACTCGGACTTCTCCAGACTGAACTGTAGCTGGACTCGGACTTCCCCAGGCTGAACTGTAGCTGGACTCGGACTTCCCCAGACTGAACTGTAGCTGGACTCGGACTTTCCCAGACTGAACTTTAACTGGACTCGGACTTCCCCAGATTGAACTGTAGCTGGACTCGGACTTCCCTAGACTGAACTGTAGCTGGACTGGGACTTCCCCAGACTGAACTGTAGCTGGACTCGGACTTCCCCAGACTGAACTGTAGCTGGACTCGGACTTCCCCAGACTGAACTGTAGCTGGACTCGGACTTCCCCAGACTGAACTGTAGCAGGACTCGGACTTCTCCAGACTGAACTTTAGCTGGACTCGGACTTCCCCAGACTGGACTGTAGCTGGACTCGGACTTCCCCAGACTGAACTGTAGCTGGACTCGGACTTCTCCAGACTGAAGTTTAACTGGACTCGGACTTCCCCAGACTGGACTTTAACTGGACTCGGACTTCCCCAGACTGGACTTTAGCTGGATTCGGACTTCCTCAGACTGGACTTTTACTGGACTCGCACTTGCCCAGACTGGACTTAAGCTGGACTCGGACTTCCCCAGACTGAACTTTAGCTGGACTCGGACTTCCCCAGACTGGACTGTAGCTGGACTCGGACTTCCCCAGACTGAACTGTAGCTGGACTCGGACTTCTCCAGACTGAAGTTTAACTGGACTCGGACTTCCCCAGACTGGACTTTAACTGGACTCGGACTTCCCCAGACTGGACTTTAGCTGGATTCGGACTTCCTTAGACTGGACTTTTACTGGACTCGCACTTCCCTAGACTGGACTTAAGCTGGACTCGGACTTCCCCAGACTGAACTTTAGCTGGACTCGGACTTCCCCAGGCTGAACTTTAGCTGGACTCAGACTTCCCCAGACTGGACTTTAGCTGGACTCGGACTTCTCCAGACTGGACTTTAGCTGGACTCGGACTTCCCCAGACTGAACTTTAGCTGGACTCGGACTTACCCATGCTGGACTTTAACTGGACTCGGACTTCCCCAGACTGAACTTTAGCTGGACTCGGACTTTCCCAGGCTGGACTTTAACTGGACTCGGACTTTCCCAGACTGGACTTTAGCCGGACTCGGACTTCCCCAGGCTGGACTTTAACTGGACTCGGACTTCTCCAGACTGAACTGTAGCTGGACTCGGACTTCCCCAGGCTGAACTGTAGCTGGACTCGGACTTCCCCAGACTGTAATTTAACTGGACTCGGACTTCCCCAGACTGGACTGTAGCTGAACTCGGACTTACCCAGGCTGAACTTTAACTGGACTCGGACTTCCCCAGACTGGACTTTAGCTGGACTCGGACTTCCCCAGACTGGACTTTAACTGGACTCGTACTTTCCCAGACTGAACTTTAGCTGGACTCGGACTTCCCCAGGGTTAACTTTATCTGGACTCGGACTTCCCCAGACTGAACTGTAGCTGGACTCGGACTTCCCCAGACTGAACTTTAGCTGGACTTGGACTTCCCCAGACTGAACTGTAGCTGGACTCGGACTTCCCCAGACTGAACTGTAGCCGGACTCGGACTTCCCCAGACTGAACTTTAACTGGACTCGGACTTCCCCAGACTGAACTGTAGCTGGACTCGGACTTCTCCAGACTGAACTTTAGCTGGACTCGGACTTCCCCAGGCTGAACTTTAACTGGACTCGGACTTCCCCAGACTGGATTTTGACGAGTTTGAGACGCGAGGACCGGAGATTACGAGCGGCCTGGACGCGGGCACATGTGACCACTCCTACCTGGACCTGGCTGGCTCCGGCTCCGAATTGCAGATCGGCACCAGCAAACTCTGCGGCATCCTCAGAGGACAGCATGGTAAGCCAGCCGACCCCTGCATCGGGCGTCCTCCTGTACTCTCACTTACGGTTTGAGATCATAGTCGCATTATATCAGCTCAGTGTATCAGCGAGACTATGCCACTAGCTGCTCACGCCACTGGCCCCGGACTGAGTGCTGCGCGTATATGAGCGTCTGCCGTCTGACCCCGGCCCCGCTCTGTCGCAGTGTACGTCCACCTGAACCCGACGCGGCGAGACACGGCGCACCTCTCCATGATGGTGAGGCTGGAGGATCAGGCGACCGGAGCCAAGTGGCGCATCAAGGCCACGCAGATCGACTGCAGCGAGCAGAGCCACCTGCGAGGTGAGATGACGTCACGGCTGGGTATGATGACGTCACGGCTGGGTAATGGGTGTGACGGAACGGGGAGATGACTGCAAATATTGCCCGTATGTGCAGTGAACGGTGACCTTTAATGCCTTCTATATTTTTTTCTTTAATTTAACCCTCACCCTACGGATTTTTTTTTCACCTTCGCCCTACGGGAGTGGGGCCTGACAGGCCCCCTGTTAACTCCCAAACCAAGCAACTTAGAGCAATGCAGTAAGAACCAGCATGTTGCCTGTCATGAGAGGAATCTAACAGTTTGCTATTTTTAGGTTTTAGGTCAACGGGTGACCTTCCAGGTCAAGTGAATGACCTCGGATCGACCACGTCCAGAAACATTTTGCTCTGTCAGAAAACCTCAAAATTGGAAATTTATAAATGTACATAAAAGGCCATTTTTGTCTCAGAAATTATAAATATACATCCTAGACCATTTTTGTCTCAGAAATACAGAAAAGGTAAATATTTGTTGGTATCTTGTCAAAAAAGGTCCAAAAACGTTATTAAAAAAATGACGGCATGAGTTTCTTACACTTAGGGAGCCATCGCTCAGTCAAAAATAGAGATATTGCTTTGAAATTTGGTTTGGGTATTTTCCATACTCAGGTCTCTCACATGTATTCCGGTTGTTCGAACATCTTTGAAAATTTAGATTTTGTAGGCATTTTTCCAAAAAGGTTATTTTTTATTTATTTTAGGGGTCAAAAACCCAAAATGTCGAAAATCCGAGCTTGCTATTTTAAAGAAAATGCAATTTTGTATCTTTGGTGAATTGTGTTTGCAATTTTCTTTAAAACTCTGTTTTCTACGGTTTTTCAAATATTTACCGTTTTTCCACCAATATGTCATCAAAACATGATTATCTCCCCAACTACTTGACCAATTTCAATTACATTTTTACAGCATACGTATAATTATTGTAAACTCAGCTGCTGACAATTTCAGCCAGATGCGCCGCATGGGTAAAAGTTATTCAAGAAAAAGCTCAGAGGGGGGGGGGGGGGGCTGTGAGCCCCCCCCCCCCCCCTGTAGGGCGAGGGTTAAGCTAGACACTCACGGTCTTCATATGCCGACGTCCACTGATTGTATGTATCGATATCGATGTATCGATATATTCAATGCCATGCTTATTAAATTAAACAGAAATTACATCTCGTTTAGGATGTCCGTAAATTAAAGGAGTGTTAACAGTTGAATATTCCAGCGCATTTATCAGGCAATGCTTACATAATATATGTATTTTGCATAGTGCCCAGAGATAGGTACCTACGGCAGACGATATTCACTTGCCTTACGGCGATCCCCCCCCCCCCCCACCCCCCCCCCCCCCCCCCAGCGCCCACAGGCTGTACCCAGTATTACAACACCACACAAGGCACGGTTGAAAGCTTCAACTTCGAGGGGCAGGCGTACACTCTCAACCAAGACTACAACATCTGCATTGGGTCTACTTTCGGCACGTGCAAAGTAAGAGTCACCGGGCGTACACTCTCAACCAAGACTACAACATCTGCATTGGGTCTACTTTCGGCACGTGCAAAGTAAGTCACCGGGATACGACCTCAGGCGGTGTTATGCAGAATAAAGAAGAGTTATCATGTGGATGGAATGTTGAGAAGGAAACATATTTGTTGTTATAACGGTTTAGGAAATAGTTCCTTGAGATTGAGACTGAGTGTCCAAAACATCCTATTTTGTGCGAAGTGACCTTCTTTTTAATGAACGTCTGTCGTTTGTTAACTCGCGCTGGACTGGGGTCTCCGCCGAGCGTCATTGGCTGGGGGGCTAAAAACTCACCCTGATTATCTTCCAAACCAATGATCGCAGTGAGACGCGCAAGGCGGTATTCGAAAGCTCTTAATGAGACGCATCTAAAGGATACTCTAAATTTTCAAATTGAGGTCACGGCAGGTCACGGTCAGGTCAAAGGTCACAATCAAGGTATTTTAGTGTATGGGCCATACTTTCCATCCAAAGCCTTCGATTGCGACCATTATCGACCAAAGTGCTTTAAAAAGTATAATATACGTCCCGAATGAGCTAAAGTGAGATTGTTGGCAAAGCTCAAGGTTAAGGTCAGGTCACAAAATATCACTATGCGCAAAATATCTACGAAAGTCATGCGAAATATGTTGTATGGGTTATTTTACACGTATATTTCGATAGTGATAGTCATTCTACCACCTGACTTCATTTAAGCGAAGTTAGTGTCAAACTCTGATCAAGGCCACGTCACATAAGGTCAAAATTTGAAATTGATAAATATAAATACAAAGGCATGATTCTGGACCAGTTTTGCCTCAGAAATGCAGTGATGACATTTAATTATTCGTAGCTGATCATTACAAAACAACAACACGAATTAAAAAATACGTCATGAGTTACTCATACTTTAGAAGCCATAAGTCAGTCAAAAACGGTGATATTGTTTTGAAATTTGGTTTGGGAATTGCCCATATGTGGTTCTCTAATATATGTTCTGCTTTGTTTTAATATCTTTGAAAATTTTGATTTTGTGGGCATTTTTCCCCAACAGTTTTTGTTGTAATCCAAGATAGCCACTTTGTAGCCTATGCCATTGGCTATCTTTTGACATTTTAATTACACTTTGCTTAAAATGTGGCCTTTGTAAGTGTTGATAAAGTTTAGCTGATTTTTTCGTAAAACTCGTGTGTAGTGACGTCACTAAATTCGTTATATCTCAAAATCATTTTGACGAAATTCCTTCATTGTTGCACAGAAGACGTAAAATTGATGTAGGAGAAGGTAACCCAAGTTTCACGTTGATAGCTCTGTTTTTTTATTTCGTTATTGCGAAAGTTCGTCAGGGGGTTCGCCCCCCCCCCAGTCAATGGCGGGTTAACGGGAGCTGCTCGCACAACTGGAGCTGAATGTAGGTACTCGTACCTACTTCTGGTAGGTACATGCTGCGTGTTCAACTAGCGGCTGACACTGCTCGATCTCATTGCTTTGGTGTCGCATTGCCGAGTCCTAGTCACTTGCCAGTGGTTCGGTCAAGTTAGCACGTATTGTTTTTCGCAGCAACTCCCAGATCGATTGCATCCTTTCGAAACCATTGTGGTTGTGAGTTAGCTGACCAGTTCCGTGTTCCTTGGCAGACGACCTTCTCGTCGTCTGACTTCAAGCTGGACATGTCCACGACGTCCACCACGTCCGGGGTAGGATTGGCCGCCTGCGATGTCCAGACAGGCGGCAATGCAGGACTCAAGTAAGATCACTGCGGCCGGTAGACAGCCGGCCAATCCATACAGCGGTCACCTTTAAGTATCCTTGTCAGGTTTGATCGTTAGGCTTGTGTTGAACTGGTATCTATTGCAGTGATTCTCAAATAGGGGGTACTAATCCCACTTTGGGTAATGGAGCCTTCCGGCGGCGGGGTTGATGGTGATTTAGCAGTCAAGTGAGAACTTATAGCTGATTCGTTTGGTGATGGCGCACAATGCACATTGCACAATGTACATCCATCCATTCCAACTTCCATGGTGTACATCCATCCATTCCAACTTCCATGGTGTACATCCATCCATTCCAACTTCCATGGGGATGGGCGTCGCCACCACTGCCGGGACACTAGGCACATTGTTCCTAGTAATTTTCAGTCCTTCCTAATATGGTCCCATGTTAAAATGCACGTCCACTTGGATTTGTCCCTCAGAAAATGTTAAACTGTGGCGACGCCAGCTTCATTGCCAGCTTCCGTTTCACTGTCACCACATTATCACAAATAATATCAAAACCATCACATATTACAGACGTTCAGCTCTGTGTTACGGTTTAGGTGTTGTCAAACGCTGGGAACCACTGTTTTAGGCTTAGAGCAGCAGAACACATGTCGACTTATATTCGTGTCGCTAGGTGGCACTAGTAATACACGCCTGAAGTTATGCTGTACCGCATAGCTTGTAGCCGAGAACTGCGGTCTGCGCAATGGGGGAGGGCATTGGCGGATCCAGAACGGTGGTGGTGGGGGCACATGTGGTTAGGGGGGGGGAACAAATTCCAAAAAGTCTCACACAATTCTGAGAACTCATCGGATTTCGCTTGCCGCTGGAGCATTGATATCACCGCTGGAGCATTGATAGCTGATTTAAAACTTTCCTTAGTAAAAGTTGCTTAGATTTTCTTTTTTATCAGGAAATGTGTCAATTTTGCGCCGATTTTAGGCGGTTTGGGGGGGGGGGCATGGGCGCTTCTCCCCCTCCTGGATCTGCTAGTGGGGGAGGAGGTAGCGAGTCCTTCTGGTCATCAAAATAGTCTTGACCCAGCGCTGCGCGCACGTGGCAGCGCGGGCGGCTCTCCTCGCCATACCGCCCCGTACCTTGTGTGAGTGACAGGAGTGTACGAACGAACGACTGAGCGTGACAGTCAGTGTGTGCGTGGGAACTGAGTGCACTTACCGACAACCGTGCCGACCGTACCGACGACGCCAGTCGGCCAAACGTCAGCATCGTCGACCAACATCGTCGGCCAACATCGTCAGCCAACATCAACCAACCTACCTGCAGTTAAGCTTGACCGGACGTCGACCTGGATCCTCCTACAGCTTACCTAGATTCACCGTGGTCGACAAGTCCACTAGCAGTTTCAGGACTTACCGAGTAGCTGGAGGCATGAAGCACGAAATCCTCAGGTCACTTGTGTACCTCCAGCTGCTGGCAGCCGTCGTGCGGTTGGCCCAGCCAGCGGCCTCCCCGTGGCGGCTGCCGCGTTCACCTGCACCCGGCGGCAGTGGCGGTCCTCTGCCCCGCCCTGCTAGCCCGGTGCCTGCGCGCTCGCCCCTGCACCGCGCGCCGCTGCCGGCCCGACCGACGCCTCCGCCTGGAGCCGCTGCTGACCCGACCGGTCGTGTGAGAGGGGCGCGCCTAGGTGTACGGCGCCACCGCCGGTCGAACTACCGGGGACGCAGGGGCGGCACCAGGTGGCGACGTGAACAACCAGGCGACATTTTTATCGGCCAGCTGAACTGTCAGTCGTACAAGCACAAGCTACCTGAACTGGGACACGACCTGCCGGAAGTGTACGACTTCGACATACTTGCGCTGAGTGAACTCTGGCTTCAGCCTAGTGTGCCAAACCGACTTGTCAATGTCGACGGTTATAATATTTACCGAGCGGACCGACCCGCAGCCAGCCGACTGGCCAAAGGTCACGGCGGAGTGGCGATATTAGCGAAGGCCACCTACTCGGTTACAGTGTTAAGGACACTTGCTACGGGCGTAGAGTTATCCAACCTTGAGATAATCTGGGCTAAAGTCGCCATAAAGCAGCAGAGGCAGTTACTGTTTGCATCAGTGTACCGGCACCCGACGAATACACAGCGTCAAGTCGAAGCAGACATCGACGACTTTGAAATGCAGCTACAACACCTTACAGCTCAACACCCCGGAGCGACTGTTGTGATCGCAGGCGACTTCAACCTCTGCCTTCTGAAAAACGAGCCTAACCGCGGCGCTCACCTGTCCCGGCTTCTGTCAGCATACAACTTGCATCTAGCCAACACCACCCGCGCCACCTACCGACCTGCTGGCACACTGCTGGACATTCTGGCCACCAACCGACCGAATGCAGTGGTCCGCAGAGGTGTCACGCGGTGTCATTACGGGACTCCGCATGACTTCACGAGAATCGCTCTTCGCCAGGTGGGGACCATTGGCCGCCGTGGAGCTACCGTGGAATGCCGGGCCATGTCACGAATCAACGACGCAGAATTCAACCGGTCGCTGTCCATGAGTGACTGGTCCGCGGTGTACCGGGCTGACTGTCCGGATATCAAGTGGGTCGCTTTTCTGGCGGTGTTTGCACCACTACTGAACAGTGTGGCACCCAGCCGGCGTGTGAGGCTCCCGCCGCCTGGTGCACCGCGCATCACCGACGCCACGCGGGAATTGCTGTCGCGGCGCCGCGCGCTGCTCAGCCCCGCGGCCTGCAGCCGCGCCGAGTATAAAGTGGTGAACCGGCAGTGTCGTGCGGCCATCAGACGCGATCACGCCGCTTACTTTGCTGATCAGCTGCGCGAAGCAGGGCCATCGAAGATGTGGGCAGTGCTGCGGCCGGTTGTCGGGGCGGGGAAAAGTGTCACCGCAGTCACGCCGGCTTGTACGCCGGACGCTCTAAACGCGTACTATGTAGGTGTGGGCCCCGCAACGGCGGCTAGTGTCCCGACTCCGCGGACAGCTCTGCCCGTCAGGATACCCCGCATCCTAACATGTGCCTTCCGACTGCAGACCGTAACTTTTGACGCGCTGTACTCTCTCATTTATTGCATGAAAAGGTCAGCATTTGCCGGATTGGACGGAGTCAGTGTGGAAATGTTCAGACGATTCTTCTATGGCATAGGCCATGTTTTGTTGGACATTGTTAACTGCTCGCTGGAAACCGGATTGGTGCCAACCACGTGGAAGCATGCTTTGGTGACTGCTATCCCCAAAGGTGCAGACAGTTCGCAGCCGTGTGACACCAGACCGATTTCCATGCTTCCTGGTGTTATGAAAATTGTCGAGTGCGTGGTGCAGTGTCAGGTCGCCGAATACTTTGGCGAGCACCAGTTGTTCGCGGACGCGCAGCACGGCTACCGGCGCAGCCGATCCACCGAGACGGCGTTGGCAGTGATTACCGACAGTGTATATGGGGCGATGGACAGCGGAGAAGTATCGATTCTTGTACTCCTCGATCTTTCGAAATGTTTTGATGTTATAAATCACGAAAAGATGCTAGGAAAGCTATGCTTGTACAATGTCGACACCACTTGGTTCCGACATTACCTTCAGGGCCACTCACAACAAGTAAAAGTACGTAACACCGACGGATCTGTCATTTTTTCGAAGTCTCTGCCAATCTCATCCGGAGTTTTTCAAGGTGGATCGCTCAGCTGTTTATTGTTTTCCATATTCGCGAACGATATGTGTCTGCATGTGACGGATGTAACGATCGTGCAGTTTGCCGATGATACCCAGCTGTTGGTGTCCGGCAAAAAAGCTGACCTGGCCAGCCTGATCTCGAGAATGGAGAGAGCTCTATCAAAGCTGTTAGCATGGTTTTGTTCCAACGATATGAAAGTGAACGCATCAAAAACCCAGATGATTGTGCTCGGTACGCGCCAGATGCTTAAGGGACTGCCATCCGTTAGCATCAGATTTGCCGGTGCCACTATCCATGAGTCCGCAACTGTTAGAAACCTGGGCCTCATCATGGATAAGAACCTGTCGTACCATGACCATGTCAACCATGTTGTGTCGAAGTGCACAGGGGCGCTGCTGGCGCTTAACCACGCGAAGCATGTGCTACCGCCCTTCACACTGAAACCGATCGTGACCTCGCTTGTCGTGTCTACGCTACGATACTGCATAACTATTTATGGTACATGTGGTACCACTGAACTACGCCGGGTGCAGAAAGTGCTCAATTTCTGTGCGCGTGTAATAAGCGGCCGTCGAAAGCAAAGCCATGTGACCGATGTCCTTAGACACTTGAAGTGGCTGAGCGCGGCAAACCTAGTCCTGTACCATAGAATATGTAACGTGCGAACTATTAGACAGACAGGCCAACCATCCAGTATAGCATGTACACTAGAGAACGCGACAGATCATGGTCACGACACCCGGAATGCCCAACGACTGCGGCTACCCCGAATACGCACCGAGGCGGGAAGAAGGCAGCTGGTGTACAGCGGTGTTGACGCCTATAACGAGTTTTGCACAACCTATGATGGACAGTCGTCCTTCAAAGGAGCACTCAGGCTGCATTTACTGCAGAACCAGACATGAACACGGTCGTTTAGACGATTCATTGTGACGACGAATGCGTGACGTGTTGATTGTGATGTGTGCTAGCTTTTAACCTTTTGTATCTTTTGACATTGCGTTAATGAAAAGCCGCAAATGAGCGGATTTAACGTGAATAAATGAACTGAACTGAACTGAACTGAAGTAAGCTACCATTGCTAATACCATTGCTGTAGAGAAACACTGATCTTCGGTGTATACATTTAAGATCATACTGAAATCTGCTTCTGGAAGGTGGAAATTGATAATTGAGTCACAGCCACTATTACCTACATGAAATGAGCCGTGAATCAAAAACACTAGATGCAATTTTATGCGTTTGATCCATATTCTGTACCAGGGCAGATCCAGCCGGCGGTGGGGGGGGGGGGGGGGGGGGAGGGTGGCAAACCGTTTTTAGCGGACCTTACCTACCCCCAATTTAGAATTTCTTCCCGGATTTGGGTCACTTTATTTTGCAAGCTCACGATTTCTCATGATTTTTTTTTAAATATTTTTTATAGCTTTTCGGCCTTTTGGGATATCGAAAAAGGTCGAAAAAATGTCGGCTTGCAGTTTGTAATGTTCCGACATTGCATTACACTGAGAAAAACTATGTCAATTGTCAGCTGTACCCAGGGGCGTCGCCGATAATTTTTGAGTGGGGGTTGGCTGAAATGACGAAAAAAATTACTCCATTTGTATGCGTATATTTAAGCCTTTGCAGCATTATTAATGTGGATTTTCATGTTATAGTAGGTACTTGTTATTTAGCGCCGCGGAGCGGCGCGAAATTTTTACGGGTTGGCCTGATAAAACCCAGAAACATATAGGTGGTGGGCCTTGTACAGAATAAGAAGCTAAACATGCTATTCATTCAATTCACCATTTCAACGAACCGAAGACGATGGCGATGGCTTCGTTATGTCGATGGCCACCGATGTGACGCCGCGAAGCGGCGTGAAAATGTCAATTTTAGGTCGTGGAAAACGAAATTTTAATATTAGAACCAGACCGTGAGTGGAGCCAAGCCTCAGGTAACCCCTATTCCTGGTTGCACATATCGGTATAAAGCAAAATATTGAAATTATGGTAGTTTTTCATATACATATTCTTCGAAGAGTAAATCACGATGACCGGTGGCAGTTAGCGCTCAATAGTACATATGATAATACTAACTGTATAGTGTATGCATATGTATCGAACTTTTCCGACTTTTCCGCACATAAATGGTCCCTGCGGATCTAGAGGAGCCTGGGGCGAAATGGCTTGGGGAAATGGTCCTGGCCTGGTCCCACGATTAGCTCTTCGGTCCAGCAAGTTGGGCACCGCTGGAGCAGCTTCCGGGTGCCGATGTCCGCGTCTTTGCGGTCGCGTCGCCTTTTTTCGGAACTCGACAGACTAGCTAAACATGTAGCCCGCTTGAAAGTTAATATTTTATTAAGGGAGTGGGCCCTGCGGCTAGCAATTTGGTACCGCCAAGGAGAGACTGCCAGACTCTTAATTAATTTATTTTCCATTTTCCAAATTTGTATAAGCAATTGCGTATTTTGTGTCATGTCGCGAAGCGGCGCGAGATTTTCAAGTTTTCACTGTGGATAGCTGGATTTTGACTGCTGCAAATAGCAAAGACAATTTTTTACAACTGTACGTCCGACCGTTTGGGGGAATCATAGTTTCAGGACCTTTGGGGGAGGGGCATGACCCCTTTGAGTTTTGACCCCCCTGGATCCGCCCCTGTATTCTGTATGTGATTTGGGATACATTGAAGGGCACCTATCCCATGATCAAACCTGATGACTCGCCTGTCCGATGCTGCTCAGGTCAGACTACCTGTTCATCCCGGGCGGCTCTCAGACCGGGGATTCCCCCACCAACGAGAAATACTGCGGTTCTCACCTGCACTACATGAGTGGAAAGTCGACCCCGGAGCAGGTGGTGAGTAAAGCGACACTGACGTCCGAAGGTAGCGACAATGCCATGTGGAATCCGATCACGAGGGTTGCGTACAGCTGGAAGGGTAGCTATATATACAACAGCTGACTAAACACAATGTGATAGGCTCGATACAAATTGTTTGCAAACACCTAGAAACTACATAATCGCAGGAAACGAGACGAGGTCATCGTATCTCGCTGTTAGTTATACAAATTGCAGCTGTTGTAGAATATTGACAAAGCTTTAATCGTGCCAAAATGCATGATGTTTGATTTCGCCAGATTTTTACCATATAACTAAAACATATGTACACGGCAGTCGGCATAATAACATTTACCTACCATTTGTTGTATTTACTTGAAACGTCTAACTGATGCCATCTTTCGCCGTCTCTGCACGCAGGTAACCAAAGCTCCCGGTCCCCTCGTGCTCCGATTCAAGACCGACTCAAACTTCAACGAACTCAAAGATCTCGGATTCCGCATCAACTTCGAGCAGTCGAGCACCTGCTGAGCATCGTTACGTTGTTACGTTACGTTACGAGCGTTGTTACGTGGACAATACGAACGAAACACAGAAATTGTTGCAGCTGATTAATTGTTGATTCTTATGAGTTACGCTATGATATAGCAGTTTTACTTATACTTAGTAACGATTAGTAGCGTACGATTAGTAACGTATGACTAGTAGCGTACGATTAGTAACGTATGACTAGTAACGTACGATTAGTAACGTATGACTAGTAACGTACGATTAGTAACGTATGACTAGTAACGTACGATTAGTAACGTATGACTAGTAACGTACGATTAGTAACGTATGACTAGTAACGTACGATTAGTAAAGTATGACTAGTAACGTACGATTAGTAACGTATGACTAGTAACGTACGATTAGTAACGTACGATTAGTAACGTATGACTAGTAACGTACGATTAGTAACGTATGACTAGTAACGTACGATTAGTAACGTATGACTAGTAACGTACGATTAGTAACGTATGACTAGTAACGTACGATTAGTAACGTATGACTAGTAACGTACGATTAGTAACGTATGACTAGTAACGTACGATTAGTAACGTATGACTAGTAACGTACGATTAGTAACGTATGACTAGTAACGTACACACACCACGGTTGGTTAAAGTCAAAGATTATCACCTCCTGTCTGGCTGCGTTCCCAGTTAAATATCGATATCGTTATCTATGTGGTAAAATATATATTTCTGGACACGGATCGATTGGTCGAAGTGAGTTACTAGGCGCTGGGCTAGAACACCTTGTGTTAGGCAATGCATCGACCGAGTCGTGGGGTCGAGTGTTCTGATGTTGTAGTCGTTAGGTATCTTCCTGCTGTGGCACACCCTCCCAACTTCCTTAAGTTTTAGCAGCACAAGCCGTGACGTGAGCACAGCCGGCAGTGTGTTTAGTGTGTAGTGCTGTGTATGCACTTAATATACGTTTTTAGCATGCTGTATTTGTGTGTTCTGTAGTGTGCAGTGTCGAAATGTTGAAATTCTGGACGTACAATAGGTGTGGTGAATGGTGATTGGTGATATCCACAAAGGAGCGGATATTAAATTTAGCCGTACAGAGAACAGCTAGGAAGATGGTTAGCCGAATGACCTGTTGACCTGGCTTCTAACACCGCCGGGAGATAGTTAGACGAATGACCTGTTGACCTGGCTTCTAACACCGCCGGAAGATAGTTAGACGAATGACCTGTTGACCTGGCTTCTAACACCGCCGGAAGATAGTTAGACGAATGACCTGTTGACCTGGCTTCTAACACCGCCGGAAGATAGTTAGACGAATGACCTGTTGACCTGGCTTCTAACACCGCCGGAAGATAGTTAGACGAATGACCTGTTGACCTGGCTTCTAACACCGCCGGAAGATAGTTAGACGAATGACCTGTTGACCTGGCTTCTAACACCGCCGGAAGATAGTTAGACGAATGACCTGTTGACCTGGCTTCTAACACCGCCGGAAGATAGTTAGACGAATGACCTGTTGACCTGGCTTCTAACACCGCCGGAAGATAGTTAGACGAATGACCTGTTGACCTGGCTTCTAACACCACCCAACGTTCGCTTACTTCGCACTATAGTAACATGCAAACATTGATGCTACATACATTTCGTATATATTGATCATCAACACATCGCTGCATAATAAAATATTCACAAGCATACGTACAAGTATTTGCATATTATACAACATACCCTGGATAGCAACACGCACGCCTTGAAAGCTCGCATCACATCAACTCACACCACTGCGCCTGTAACCATCAGAAGAGGTGTCACCAAAGCCAGCTCTCCAGTACTGCTACTGCGGCTACACTTCACAGCCAGACCGGCCACCAGCGCCGGCAGCTCGGCTCACTTTCCGCACTACCTGCCACAGCTGCTGATCAGCCGGGTGACCACACCAGCGCCGTCAGCTCGGCTCACTTCCCGCACCACCTGCCACAGCTGCTGATCACCACCTGCCACAGCTGCTGATATCAGCCGGGTGACCACACCAGCGCCGGCAGCTCGGCTCACTTCCCGCACCACCTGCCACAGCTGCTGATCACCACCTGCCACAGCTGCTGATCACCACCTGCCACAGCTGCTGATCACCACCTGCCACAGCTGCTGATATCAGCCGGGTGACCACACCAGCGCCGGCAGCTCGGCTCACTTCCCGCACCACCTGCCACAGCTGCTGATCACCACCTGCCACAGCTGCTGATCACCACCTGCCACAGCTGCTGATCACCACCTGCCACAGCTGCTGATCACCACCTGCCACAGCTGCTGATCACCACCTGCCACAGCTGCTGATCAGCCGGGTGACCACACCCGCGCCGTCAGCTCGGCTCACTTCCCGCACCACCTGCCACAGCTGCTGATCACCACCTGCCACAGCTGCTGATATCAGCCGGGTGACCACACCCGCGCCGGCAGCTCGGCTCACTTCTCGCACCACCTGCCACAGCTGCTGATCACCACCTGCCACAGCTGCTGATCACCACCTGCCACAGCTGCTGATCACCACCTGCCACAGCTGCTGATCAGCCGGGTGACCACACCCGCGCCGTCAGCTCGGCTCACTTCCCGCACCACCTGCCACAGCTGCTGATCACCACCTGCCACAGCTGCTGATCACCACCTGCCACAGCTGCTGATATCAGCCGGGTGACCACACCCGCGCCGGCAGCTCGGCTCACTTCCCGCACCACCTGCCACAGCTGCTGATCACCACCTGCCACAGCTGCTGATCACCACCTGCCACAGCTGCTGATATCAGCCGGGTGACCACACCCGCGCCGGCAGCTCGGCTCACTTCCCGCACCACCTGCCACAGCTGCTGATCACCACCTGCCACAGCTGCTGATCACCACCTGCCACAGCTGCTGATCAGCCGGGTGACCACACCAGCGCCGTCAGCTCGGCTCACTTTCCGCACTACCTGCCACAGCTGCTGATCAGCCGGGTGATCACACCAGCGCCGGCAGCTCGGCTCACTTCCCGCACCACCTGCCACAGCTGCTGATCACCACCTGCCACAGCTGCTGATCACCACCTGCCACAGCTGCTGATCACCACCTGCCACAGCTGCTGATATCAGCCACCTGCCACAGCTGCTGATATCACCACCTGCCACAGCTGCTGATATCACCACCTGCCACAGCTGCTGATCACCACCTGCCACAGCTGCTGATCAGCCGGGTGACCACACCAGCGCCGTCAGCTCGGCTCACTTTCCGCACTACCTGCCACAGCTGCTGATCAGCCGGGTGACCACACCAGCGCCGGCAGCTCGGCTCACTTCCCGCACCACCTGCCACAGCTGCTGATCACCACCTGCCACAGCTGCTGATATCAGCACCTGCCACAGCTGCTGATCACCACCTGCCACAGCTGCTGATCACCACCTGCCACAGCTGCTGATATCAGCCACCTGGCACAGCTGCTGATATCACCACCTGCCACAGCTGCTGATATCACCACCTGCCACAGCTGCTGATCAGCCGGGTGACCACACCAGCGCCGTCAGCTCGGCTCACTTTCCGCACTACCTGCCACAGCTGCTGATCAGCCGGGTGACCACACCAGCGCCGGCAGCTCGGCTCACTTCCCGCACCACCTGCCACAGCTGCTGATCACCACCTGCCACAGCTGCTGATATCAGCACCTGCCACAGCTGCTGATCACCACCTGCCACAGCTGCTGATCACCACCTGCCACAGCTGCTGATCACCACCTGCCACAGCTGCTGATATCAGCCACCTGCCACAGCTGCTGATATCAGCCACCTGCCACAGCTGCTGATATCACCACCTGCCACAGCTGCTGATATCACCACCTGCCACAGCTGCTGATATCACCACCTGCCACAGCTGCTGATATCACCACCTGCCACAGCTGCTGATCACCACCTGCCACAGCTGCTGATCACCACCTGCCACAGCTGCTGATATCAGCCACCTGCCACAGCTGCTGATCACCACCTGCCACAGCTGGTGATATCACCACCTGCCACAGCTGCTGATATCAGCCACCTGCCACAGCTGCTGATATCACCACCTGCCACAGCTGCTGATATCAGCCACCTGCCACAGCTGCTGATATCACCACCTGCCACAGCTGCTGATCACCACCTGCCACAGCTGCTGATATCACCACCTGCCACAGCTGCTGATCACCACCTGCCACAGCTGCTGAACACCACCTGCCACAGCTGCTGATATCACCACCTGCCACAGCTGCTGATCAGCCACCTGCCACAGCTGCTGATATCAGCACCTGCCACAGCTGCTGATATCAGCACCTGCCACAGCTGCTGATCACCACCTGCCACAGCTGCTGATATCACCACCTGCCACAGCTGCTGATATCAGCCACCTGCCACAGCTGCTGATCACCACCTGCCACAGCTGCTGATATCACCACCTGCCACAGCTGCTGATCACCACCTGCCACAGCTGCTGATATCACCACCTGCCACAGCTACTGATATCACCACCTGCCACAGCTGCTGATCACCACCTGCCACAGCTGCTGATATCAGCCGGGTCGAAACCCTGCTACATCATGACGGAAACTTCTGAACGCGTGGTACGGAAAATAACACACATCAGCTGCCCTCGGGCTTTCTTCAACCCTTAACCCTCGCCCTACGGGGGGGGGGGGGGGGGGCTGACAGCCCCACTGAGGGTGTTCTTGAATAACTTTTTACACATGCAGCGCATCTTGCTGAAATTTTCGGTAGCTGAGTTTACAACAATTATACGTAAGCTGTACAAATTTATTTGAAATTGGTTAAGTAGTTTTAGAGATAATCATGTTTTGATGACGTCATGTTGGTGGAAAAACGATAAATATTTGAAAAATGGTAGAAAACAGAGTTTTAAAGGAAATTGCAAACGCAATTCACCAAAAATATAAAATGGCATTCTCTTTAAAATGGCAATCTCGGATTTTCAAAATGTTGGGTTTTTGAACCCTAAAATAAATAAAAAAAAACTTTTTTTGGGGGGAAAAATCCCCACAAAATTAAAATTTTCAAATATGTTAAAAAAACCGGAATATATGTGAGAGAACTGAATATGGACAATACCCATACCAAATTTCAAAGCAATATCTTCATTTTTGACTGAGTGATGGCTCCCTAAGTGTAAGAAACTGATGACGTCATTTTTTAATAACTTTTTTTACTTTTTTTTGACAAGATACGAACAAATAATTACCTTTTCTGTATTTCTGAGCCAAAACTGGTCTATAAAAATGCCTTTTTATTTACATTTATAATTTCTAATTTTGAGGATTTATGAAGAGCAAAATCGCTGTTCTGTGGACGTGGTAAATCCGAGGTCATTCACTTGACCTGGAAGGTCACCTCTTGACCTGAAACCTAAAAATCGCATACTGTTAGATTCTTCTCATGACAGGCAACATGCTAGTTCTTGCCGCATTGCTCTAAGTTGCTTGGTTTGGAAGTTAACAGGGGGGGGGGGGGGGGGCTGTCAGCCCCACTCCCCGTAGGGCGAAGGTGAAAAAAGCTCCCGTAGGACGAGGGTTAATCGGACGTGCGATAGGCGGAAGGTTTTCACAAATACTTCATCCATGTGTTGCTTTCCGTAGTATGCCCTCAGCAGTTTCCGCCATCGAGTGACGACTTTCGTCTTTTATCTCTGGCCGCGCCGCGCCCACTGACACTGAGTCCGCTAACGCTGAGCAGCCATAGGGTCTCTTGTTCCGCAACCCACCCATTCCACCGAAAACGCAAACAATTTAGCACACACGTAAGCCATAGAATTCGGACAGTTTCTGTGTGAATAAATAGCTTGTGTGTGCTATTATTCGCGGCCATGCTATCATAGTTGCATGCATGGCAATGCTATCATAGTATCTGATAGTTCTGTAGCCAGTTTCGGGGTCTGCTCTGCTGCCTGGCTTGTCGGATACTCCTGTCCGGCCGGCCGTCCTCCAGTCTCTTCAGCCGGCAGATAGCTGTCCTCCCGTCACCGCAGCGTCTCTTCAGCTGGCAGATAGCCGTCCGTCCGTCACCGCAGCGTCTCTTCAGCCGGCAGATAGCCGTCCGTCCGTCACCGCAGCGTCTCTTCAGCCGGCAGATAGCCGTCCGTCCGTCACCGCAGCGTCTCTTCAGCCGGCAGATAGCCGTCCGTCCGTCACCGCAGCGTCTCTTCAGCCGGCAGATAGCCGTCCGTCCGTCACCGCAGCGTCTCTTCAGCCGGAAGATAGCCGTCCGTCCGTCACCGCAGCGTCTCTTCAGCCGGCAGATAGCCGTCCGTCCGTCACCGCAGCGTCTCTTCAGCCGGCAGATAGCCGTCCGTCCGTCACCGCAGCGCCTCTTCAGCCGGCAGATAGCCGTCCGTCCGTCACCGCAGCGTCTCTTCAGCCGGCAGATAGCCGTCCGTCCGTCACCGCAGCGTCTCTTCAGCCGGCAGATAGCCGTCCGTCCGTCACCGCAGCGTCTCTCCAGCCGGCAGATAGCCGTCCGTCCGTCACCGCAGCGTCTCTTCAGCCGGCAGACGCCACCACAGAACATACTCAGTGTCGCGCGCATTGACAAGCCGCGCACACGGTGCCAGTCTCACTACTGTACCCGAGACTTCTACCACTGGCCTGATGCGACCCCTGCCGCCACCGCCGATGTCATACCCACCAGCGACTCCGTACAAGTCCCTCCCTGTCACCACTGAGTCCCACCGGCGACGCGTCTCACTTCCACACCTTCACAACACCGTCACGCGACGCTGTGACGGCATACCACTGTGACGCGCGCGCCAGCACCACATCACTGATGGTATCCAGATGTCCGGGCGGGGTGGGCTCGGGACCGCGTGGACAGTCGTCACGAGGCCGCCGCACCTTCTGACACACCTCCTGGACCACCTCGATACCATCCACCACCTGAGCGCGGTACGTTCCGGCCACGGGCACGGGCTGCTGCGCTGGCCAGGTGACCAGCTGCGAGGCGCGCGGTTCAGAGAGCTCCCAGAGCCGCGTGCACTGGTCTGTGCCGGCCGTGAGCAGGGCCGGCCCGACTGGGCAGAGAGCCGTCACAGAGTGGTGGTCCCGCAGCGTCGTGCTGAGTGCTGGGTGCTGGCTGGGCCACAGCGTCATCTGAGGCGAGATGGGAGGGGCACGGTCAGACTCAGGACGGGGACTGGGCAGAGCGCCGTCACAGAGTGGTGGTCCCGCAGCGTCGTGCTGAGTGCTGGGTGCTGGCTGGGCCACAGCGTCATCTGAGGCGAGATGGGAGGGGCACGGTCAGACTCAGGACGGGGACTGGGCAGAGCGCCGTCACAGAGTGGTGGTCCCGCAGCGTCGTGCTGAGTGCTGGGTGCTGGCTGGGCCACAGCGTCATCTGAGGCGAGATGGGAGGGGCACGGTCAGACTCAGGACGGGGACTGGGCAGAGCGCCGTCACAGAGTGGTGGTCCCGCAGCGTCGTGCTGAGTGCTGGGTGCTGACTGGGCCACAGCGTCATCTGAGGCGAGATGGGAGGGGCACGGTCAGACTCAGGACGGGGACTGGGCAGAGCGCCGTCACAGAGTGGTGGTCCCGCAGCGTCGTGCTGAGTGCTGGGTGCTGGCTGGGCCACAGCGTCATCTGAGGCGAGATGGGAGGGGCACGGTCAGACGCAGGGCGGGGACACGGTCACTCATCTGAGGCGATATGGGAGGGGTACGGTCAGACGCAGGGCGGGGACACGGTCAGACTCAGGGCGGGGACACGGTCAGACGCAGGGCGGGGACACGGTGAGGCTCAGGGCGGGGACACGGTCAGACTCAGGGCGGGGACACGGTCAGGCTCAGGGCGGGGACACGGTCAGGCTCAGGGCGGGGACACGGTCAGACGCAGGGCGGGGACACGGTCAGGCTCAGGGCGGGGACACGGTCAGACTCAGGGCGGGGACACGGTCAGGCTCAGGGCGGGGACACGGTCAGACGCAGGGCGGGGACACGGTCAGACTCAAAAGGGCCGGGGTACATGGCTTAAAACGGGCCATTATAACTCTATGAAAGGCATCGTCAGGTAATTTATCGGGGCAAAAGCCATTAATCCGAGAAGAAGACGAACATGCTAAATGATAATTTCAACCTGATAGCAACTAAGAACACAGAATCACGACTCCAGCATTCTTTCGCAATCCAGTCAAAAACATTGTCTTCTCCGTAAGTGAATGGACGGGGATCACCAGGGTTTGGCGTCACACCCGACATCAGCCCTCCATCTTAGAACATATGGTAGCTTCCAGCATCTCACCTGTCGCTCGCCGGTCTCGATGTTCCACATGTTGACCTCGGAGTTGCCGGACACGGCGCTGACAAACCAGCTCGGCTGCGTCGGGTGTCCGCAGAGCCTCCGCACCCTCGACCCTGCTGGATGTGACAGCGTGGAGACGGCCAGCTGAAACCTCAGGTCCCAGCAGACGTGCACTCCGCTCGATGTACCCACCACGAGCCAACAGCGGGCGGGGTCAGCGCAGAGCGCCGTCACCAGCCCTCGCCGCGCCTTGTTGTCCAGTCTCCACGCCGTGCCCGGCGCGCGCAGGTCCCAGCCGACCAGCTGACCGAACATGGTGGCGTACACCAGCACCGAGCCACCGGCTGAGCTGAAGTGAGTTAGCTCGACCACGCTGCCTTCCGCGGCGCTCAGCTGACGGTAGTGAAGCGGGTGGGAGCGAGGCGTGTTCGTCTCGACGCTGAACGTCCAGACAGCGTCGCCGTCGCCAGCGGTGGCTAGAGCTTGCTCGGCTTCACAGTAGGTGAGAGCCGTGAGTGCGCCGCTGCCCGGCCACGCGTAGGTCTGACGCGAGCGGTTGGCGATGTTCTTCCCTTCCATACGCGCGACATCCCACACTCGGACCTGGCCGTCGGCAGCGGCGCTGGCGACGAGGGGCGAGTCTGCGATGGCCGCCAGCCGCACCACCGCGCCCTGGTGCTCGTGTAGGTGAGCGACTAGTTCGCCCTTAGGCCGCCAGGTGGAAGGCGGCGCGCCGGCGCGGCCGCGCGGTTCGCGGCCCAGCCGAACGGCGAGTCGCTCCGCGCGCTGCCGCTCCAGAAGACGCTGCAGTGCCGCTTGGCAGGGCGACTCCATCGCGCGCAGCCCCGGATCGCGGCCAGCCGCCACCGCCGGCTCGGCCGGCTCGCCACGCTGCGGGTCCGCGTGCTCCACCGGCGAAGGATCAGGCGCACGCGCCGCCGCTGCCGCCGCCGCCTCCGCGTCAGGGTCTGGTCGCAGATGGAGCACGCGTCCGCGGCAGACATCTACCGGCACCATCGACACCCCGGTATCTCTAGTCGGCCTGCGCACCTCTGCCGCGAGTCTCTTGTGCTTGTGGACCTTGGTGAGGTGTCCAGCCAGAACCAGGAGGTGGTCCTCCACCGCGGCGGTCATGCCGTCTGCCACGAGTCGGCGGAACAAGTTCCGCACCGTCTGTCCGGCGGCGCTGTCGGGGAGCTGCAGCTGCCAGCCGGGGTCGGAGGCGCGCCGCATACGCTGGCGCTCGGCCAGCGTCGCGAGTAACAAGTCCAGGTCCGCCGCGCGCGAGACGTGATCGTAGACATCGCGCGGCACGGGCGGCCCGAGGGCAGCCAGCAGCGCGGCCGGACTGTCCAGCGCCGCCACTGGGTGCGCGAGGAACGGCGCCAAGCGAGGCACCAGCCGGCACTGGACGTCAATCACACGCATCTGACCAGCGCAGGCGCACAGGAAGCCGACGGCCGCCTGGCGCGCCCACATGCTCGGGTGCACCACCATCGGCACCACTTCGTCCAGCAGCTCGTACAGCGCCGGCCTGGAGAGCAGCCCCAGCGTCGCCAGCCCGTACATGGCGTCGACCGCCTTCACGGCCACAAACTCCTCCGTGTCGTTCAACCCCTGCAGCAGCAGCGGCGTCAGCAGCGGCACGCAGTGACGGCCGATGAACGACACGACGCCCTCCACGGCGTCGAAGAAGGCGCCGCGCAGACTGCGGTCCACCTTATCGTTCAGAAAGGTGATCATGTGCGAGAGCAGTAGATCGTTGGCCTTGTGCTGACCGAAGAAGGCGCACAGCCGCGAAAAGCCTCGCACGAGCAGCGTCCTCTTCACCGCGTTGTCAGAGTCGGTCAGAAGCAGCTGCACCTTCTGATGCACTAAATCATGCAGTGTGCTCAGCTCTGCCGCGAGGCCGGGCCGGCACGCGCGCACGTGCGCCGCCTCGAGCAGACGCAGCGCCGACTCGGCGAGCGGCGCCAGCTGAGCCGCGTAGCAGACGCGCACGGACACGGCGTGGTCCTGCGCCAGCGCCGCCACGTTCGGCAGCACGTACTCGGGGAAGATGTGGACGTCACTCTCGGGCAGGGACGTCACCAGAGCCAGCAGGCCGACCGTCGTCTCCAGCGCGGCGCAGCGGACCCGCGGGAACGCGTCCCTCGTCAGAGCTAGTACATATGGCAGCACACGGTCTAGGATGACGTCACTGGCGACATCACCGGCGAGTCGCAGCAGCAGCCGCAGCGCGCGGACCTTGGTAGCCAGCTGTGTCAGCCTCCGCACACAGGACGCAGCGAGCCCGATGAGAATCGTGATATCTTCCTGCAGCGACACAGGATTGGCCGCTGCTAGCTGGGCCACCAGCTTATCGGCATCAGCCGCGAGTCGCTCCATCTTCTCGTCTGCCGAACTCAGGGCACCAGCGGACAGCGCGGCGCAGTACGGGTGCAGTACACCCGCGAACGTCGCCGGAAACACCCCTGGCGTATGCCTCGTGAGCAGCTCCGCCGCCGTCGGCCGCGCCGCCGGCTCCAGCTTAATCATCGACTCGACGAGCTGGCGGAAGGCCAGGTCTTCGATGCGTCCCGTCACCTCGCTGGGATCGTACTCTCCCACGCGGTACAGAAGGAGGTGCGGCAGGTCGAACGGCACGCCGCCCTCCGTCCACAGTTCAGCCAGGCAGCAACCAGCGGCGAATATGTCCATCGGAGGGGTCAGTCGGCCTGGGGTGGGGTCCGCCAACGGCAGCTGTCCACCACTGGCAAACCGCTCCGGCGCTACATAGCACAGCCGGCGGCGGGACGTGTCGAAAAAGTAGCCAAAGTCGGCAGGGTTGTCTTCAGGCAGCAGGGCCGGTTTGAAGGAGGCCCAGTCGGCGACCAGTAGCCAGAGGTACGAGGTGACCAGCAGGTTCTCCAGCTTGAGGTCGCCGTGGCAGACGCCGAGACGATGGCAGGCGGAGAGAGCCGTCAGGAGCTGGAAGCTCAGCCAGCGCTTCTCGTGCTCGGTTAGGAACGGGCGGGTGGACATCCGGTCATACAGGCTGTGCCTGGGGGAGACAGGAACTGTGTGTCAGAAGAGCAGCGAGCCGGTACAATGGGCATCACTGACTAAAGTCGACTGGGTGCTTCTCAAGATGGCATAGCTTGTTTAAGCAAAACACCCAGGTCAGGCTTGACGGCGCGGAAGTTCACAACTTGCCTTTTGCTTATCTCATAATTAATCATCTATAATACACAAATAATGCAACATAATTTACATTAATACAGATGGCAAAATTAAATGAAGAACATGTTATGTGATTGATAACACGGCGCCGTCCATGAACGGCTGCGTTTTCGTCGATCTGCCGTGTCTCGAACTGCTCCCCCGTCCTGAGACCATCGGTACAGACGGTACTCACCACTTATGACGCCGCCCACTGGTCACTCACATGTGGATTATCACTAACTATGCACAGTCGGGTGCAAGACCAGGCGTAGCGGTAACTGATGGTACTGACCTGATGTACTGCTGGTACTGACCTGATGTGCTGCTGGTACCGTTCAGTACTGACCTGATGCACTGCTGGTACTGACCTGATGTACTGCTGGTACTGACTTGATGTACTGCTGGTACTGACATGATGTACTGCTGGTACTGACCTGATGTACTGCTGGTACTGACCTTATGTACTGCTGGTACTGACCTGATGTACTGCTGATACTGACCTGATGTACTGCTGGTACTGACCTGATGTACTGCTGGTACCATTCAGTACTGACCTGATGTACTGCTGGTACTTACCTGATGTACTGCTGGTACTGACCTGGTGTGATGCTGGTACTGACCTGATGTACTGCTGGTACTGACCTGATGTACTGCTGGTACTGACCTGATGTACTGCTGGTACTGACCTGATGTACTGTTGGTACTGACCTGATGTACTGCTGGTATCATTCAGTACTGACCTGATGTACTGCTGGTATCATTCAGTACTGACCTGATGTACTGCTGGTACTGACCTGATGTACTGTCGCAGCAGCAGCGCCGAGCGCTCTGTGACGCTGCTGAAGCGGAACGACAGACAGTTGGGCACGCCGCGCAGCACGTGCTTCAGCTCGTCCACCCGCTTCCTGTGCTGCTCCAGCGGCAGGCTGGGGTCGTGGAGGACGAACACCTTCACCACCAGAGCACCCTCCGCAGAGTGGGCACGCGCCACCTTCATGAACCGGGTACTGCCCAGGCTGCCGGCACAGCGAGGGACGGTCAGGGAAGGAGGTATTCACAGTCTCATCTCATACCCAGGAGGTCAGGACCCAGACCTGATCGATCCAATAGTGAGCCGAGCGAAAGCAGAAGAACTTAAAACAGGGTCACAAATATGTTAGTGATTTCGATTTGCAGTCTTAGCAGGTACAGTCTCTCTTGCAAGTATCCATCCACGGCCAATAGATCCAAGAGAGACTGTACAGTGCATCGATGCTTTCAAGAGAGACTGTACAGTGCATAGATACTTTCAAGAGAGACTGTATGTACCTAAATCGAGTTGAGCTTGCGATTGTTTCCACGAGCTTTCAACATCGGAGTCAGAACACGAACTTTACTCATTGGAATTTCATTAAAAGGGATGATAGGGATGATGATGATGATGATGATTGCAGTTTTTGGGCGCACCGACTACTTCTGGTCACTTGGCGCCCCGATTAAAAGGCACAGAGCGACGCACGGTCTGAGTCTGCCGTTCCAGAAAGGCCTGGAGCGAAAGCCACCATCCTCTGACCTGGAGCTGAACTCGACGAACGGCACATCGTTCAGGTAGTACTCCACCGGGAAGATCTGCGAGGGCGCGATGCCCGCCAGCTGGTTACCCATGGCCGCTAACCCGGGGCCAGTCGCAGCCTGCTGGCGGTGGTCTGCAATACATACAGTGTGGTCAGGTATGAACAGGGCTGCGGAGTCGATCGGGTTCAGGTGACTCCGACTCCGACGCTCCGGATTCGACTCCGACTCTGACTCCGAAGTCGACTCCGAAGTCGACTCCGAAGTCGACTCCGAAGTCGACTCCGAAGTCGACTCAAAGTTTTAATTAGCTGAAGCTATTGTTAACAGGCACAAGACGTAACCACCCTCAGCAAAATATTCCCGTTTCAAGATTGGAGCTTATTTAATTGGAAATGTAGTAGTTAAAGGAAATAGATACACATTGTCTGACCATAACTTTCGATTTGAAAAATTCCGGTGGTCCCCCAAAAAAATGTCGGGCGTTGTGGCAACCTTAACATCCGCCTGCATATCAAGCAATACCTAAATGTTAACAAATGGGACAACGCTTAACTCGCCTGAACAAGCTACACGTTACTTAAAGGGAAACACTGACCTTTTGATTTATTTATCTGCATTATTTTATTACACATGTATGGTATAAAATTAATCTCATCTCAATTTAAATGTGAAATAACAACTTTTTTATATTTCGAAAAATACATTTTTGGGAAATTAAAAATATGCACTTACATATGGTGACAAACAGTATGATCCATCACTATCTCCGGTTTTAATGTTGATTTGTCCAGAAATGAAGTAAGTGCGCCAATAAGCGTGGCAACGTCCCTGATTGGTCAATGAAACAAATCGCCGACACTAAATAGGTCGCTGTTGGGTGCATAAGTGAACTTCCGATTTCATTGCCATTTTTTGCATTGTTTCATGATAATTTTATGTCTATTTGTAATGATAAGCTTAAGCCTAGTGTTATATACGGCCATATACAAAACAAAACAAAGCTCCTAATAAGAGTATTTATGTGACAAATGTAGAACAAGTGATTGGAAGGCCTTATTTTAATCTAAAAATTCATATTTTGAAACTTATTTTAAGCTAATCCAGCGCCTTCTTTGTTTTATTCGTTTTTTAGCTTAAAATAAGTTTCAAAATATGAATTTTTAGATTAAAATAAGGCCTTCCAATCACAAAGCTCCTAATGTTGAAAATACATGAACCAATTTCCAAAAATTGAGGGTAGCAACCACTGACTAGGTCGTCGTTGGGTGCAAAGTTGACTGCTAATTTGGTTGCTTTTTTATTCAATGTTGGTTGATTTTTAAGGGCAGTAGGGCACATAATCACGATAAACAGAGTGGAGGGGATATTTGCTATACAATTTCGTCAAAAGCAATACCGGATTTTGGTGAACACCGAAATTCGTTACCAAGTACTTGAGAGTACCGGTCGTTAAAAGTGTGGAACGTTTATAAACTTAAACTTGAAATATCTTTTGGTTGGAATGTTTATATGCAAAATGTAATAAATTTACAATACATTTTGGTCTCGTCTGTCGATTTCAAGTGATAACTCCATTTTAGTGGGAAAAGGTCATTATTTCCCTTTAAAAACGGATTTTTATTGCAAATGAATTGATCGTGATCGTTGCTTAAATCCACAGGTGGAATTTTGGATCTGCATCCAACGGCACACCACAAGTTCTATTTCGTCCACCGTGGTACGCACCTTGTGATTGAAAATCAATGAATGACAGGGGAATCAAAGCAAACAAAGTCAAACTGGCATGATTTTTTAGTCATCGCCACCGGTGGTTCATTAAAATGCACCTGAAACAAACATTTTGCCCATGAGCTGCCCATGACTGACAGCCGGAGTCGGAGTCGGAAATTTTTTGCCGCCTCCGACTCCGGCCAAAATCACCGACTCCGGCTGACTTTGACACCACGACTCTGCAGCCCTGATTATGAGCATTGCTGGATTAGATCAAACCAGTAGCAGAAACTTTGCCTGTCATCTATGCAAAAGGTTTGTAGCTTGTCAGAGCAATGGAGAAACATGTGTAGTAAATGGGGTAGATAGAAGCAGGGCTGGACTTTTTGCCGGCAAAAAACTATTTTTGTAATTTGCCAGTTTCAACCGTTTCTTACTGGCAAAAGTGACAAAAACCGAAACTTCAGTTTGTTTTTGTTCATAAAAATTAAAAGGGCACATCAAAGAAGTGAATATTACCACGTTGTTCAACAATTTTATGTGTCATACCAGTCACATTTACCAGACTTGTTTAGCCCAGCAGCTCACCCTGTTCACTGGCCTGCATATGACAAGGAGTGCTGCTCAACCTAAACTGAGCTGGCTGGCATAAATATATATTTATAACTATGGAAGGTCATGCCACACAGTATAGAAAGACAATGCAACTATGCATTTTAAATTAGGCTTTGATTGATCTATAAGGGAGGATTATGCAGCCGATAGATTTATTTGACAATAGGGGGCAGATTCCTCCTTCATGATTCATCCGGAATCTGCGTGATGTGCCAGTGTAGCTCACCCAATGCATTTACTACCAGCTGAACTTGCTCTGACATGCAACTCCCGACAACATGGATAGCATGCACAGGATTTGCAGGAAAATCACACATAGTGTAGCCTGGGCTTCAGGGTAAATCAGTGTAATGCCCCGGCATGTCCAAACACCAGACTTCACTCAATTGGTGCAGTAGATGATACTGACTCTGACACACTAAAGAAAACCAGTAGCATGAACATTCTGGTGTAGGACATGTTCAGGGTTATACTGTTGTTTAGGTACCTACCCTATCTCCTAAATAACACATTTCATATTTAACAATGTTTGGATCACATGTTACATGAACTTGCTTCTTATAGGTTAAACTGCCATAACCTCAAGACATGTCCTAACCTGACATTTCATCCTATCATAATGTAAACAATACCAATGCATTTAAGCACTGTGTCAGTATCATCCACACTCTGATAGCATGAAGTCTGAGGTTAGGACGTGTCTGAAGATGACTTTTAACCTAACACAATGAGCTTAACAACATGGGATAATTGTGTCAAAGTAAACCCTTTTTAATGTGGGCAAGGATGGATGACACTGTTATACTTAATATTATGTAAGGGAAAATGATCTTAACCATGTCAGATATTTTTATTTTAGGAAAAAGAAATGATGGCTGTTTGCATGACAGCCTGACTGTTTTCTCCTCTTCCTGGCCTGTTTCCAAAGATAAAAAATACCTGACATAGTTAATATAATTTTCCCTTACATAATATGAACCATTTGTGTTTTTTAGTGTTGAGCTCGAAATTGACAAGGTAGGCAAGTAGTTGAAACTTGAAACATAAGTCAAGTTATAAAGAATGGAAAAAACAACACTCAGGTACCTAAATTTCCTTGTTACGCAGTTCCAAGAACTCAATCGCGATCCATATGGCAATACATATGATTGATCATGTCAGTTCTCTTGTGAACTTTGCATGAAGTAACCTAATGCCAGTTCCTATATTTTCTGAAATGTACCCTCTTCCAAGATGTTAAAATAGACTAGCACTATCAGCTGGAGTTGCTGCTTAATTAAAATGGATATATGAGCTCCAAGGCCACATAAGATATGAGCTCAAGGCTATGTAAAGTATGAGCCAAGGCTGTATACACCGTACGAGCTAAACCACGGACGGAACCACGGTCGATGAGCGAAACAAAACAAAAGACCTTTATCTTTACAGACCTTGAAAAGACCCAAATCACCCAAATCAGTACATGACATTGCTACCTCAGTAAGGTACCATATTGAGTCCTATTACGTCATATTCTTAAGCCAATAGAAATGCGCTTCTAGACCCGGAACGTCTACAGACAGCTCGACCAATGGGAGGTTCTGGTTCTGGACATCACCGAACAGCTTACTTGTTATGCAGATGATGCTCCAGTTTATTACCACATATTATTAAATACATGGAATGCTCATATAAAATGGAAAAATGCCTGGGGCTCAATGTGATTCGGTTTTGCATTTGGCGTGGACAACACCGGGACGACACCGGACGTCTTGGGCCAATGATGTTCCAATATTTATTTTCGACTCCTTAGTGAGTATTGAGAATATCAAGGGCGTGTAGGCCAAATAAGCGCACAGCAGACAAACATTCATGTAAACGAACATGTTGTAGGTAACTTTAATTTACGTAATTCGATGATAATAAAATTATTAATAGCAAAATAAGTTATTATTTTCAAAAAGTATGATTCATAGCATATACATATATATATATATATATATATATATATATATATATATATATATATAGATTACGATCATTAAAATAAGTTACTCTCTGAAAATGCAAATTGTATTACAAATTGATTTGCGTCATTAACATAAAAACAAGATATAGACATTTCTGCAGAGTCTGTGAAATGAAACCGAATAACAGATGGAACAAAGATTTGGGCATACTCAAGGCTACGTAAACCATACTCTTATACGGGACATACTCTTATGCGGCCTTGATGGTTACCATCAAGATAAGAGTATTCAAAGTACAGTGGTTACAATCTAGGACCTTGCGTTACAGTATTTCTATTCGCATTGGGAGGTACCTGCGTTGCGCAAAATGTACTCGTAAAACTCATTGTAACGCCAGTCCCATTTCGAGATATTGCAAATGAGCTACATTTTGATTTATGGGTATTAGTTCAGTAATGCACCTGCCCAGTTAATACCCATTTTTGTACCCAAGTAAAGTCAACCAGGGTCAAGCGAGATTGTTGCCTTTTTGTTTTAAATAGTTGGTGAATAGTGATACACAGGCGCAAAATGAATAATGAATCTAAGGTAGGAAAAAGAGCAGCCACTTGAGCACTACAAGTTCGTTCCACTTTGCAGCCAATCTTTGATTAACAAATACCCAAGAAGAATCAGAGTCAATGGGTGATACCAGGGGCATCACCACCTCAATCAACAACACCAACACCATCACCCCCCCCCTCCGGAATCGCTCCGGCCCAGCTCCGGCCCCCGCAGATTAGCAGGATTTTAACATTAGCCCTATTGGGGTGGGAGCCAAACAACTTGCCGCCGACCCCCCCCCCCCCCCCAACAACTGGCTGCCCCCCCCCCCCCACTCAAAATTATGAGGCGACGTCCCAGCTGATAACTAATTGTGTTTAAAAAGACGATCCGGTAAAAATCCATACGGGACATCGGGACCGAATTCCCTAACATTAACCATTAGAAAACACGGAGAAGCTAATCAATCCAGGTCATAATTCAACAATGTTATTCTTACTCTTCAACACTTACTCTTCAAAAGTTGAAGTTAAATCAACGATCCGACGTGCATACCTGTAGCCGAACGGAAATTGTGTTACCGTGCTTCTGCGTGGACCTTTGACGTCTGACTACACAATTATCCTACATTCTCCTATTCACAGACGGACGGCTGCGGGATGGAGCTGCTGTCCGACTCGGGGGTCACCTCGATGGAGATCGCCGCCGAGCAGACCGGCATCGTAGACTCGCCGGACGCCTTCGCCATCGCCTCCATGGGTACGGCTTTCGCTCGCCCGGCCCGGTGCTATAATGTCCATGTGTTTATGCGTCTTTGCTTGCTTTGTTTTGTTTTTAAGTTGTTTTTCGATAGCAGTTTTACGACTTTTTGGCACTGTGACGACTTGTTGTATATGATGGTATTTTGTATATGGTGGTATTTGGTGGTATTTGTATTTGCGGACACCTTCGCTTAGCGTGTCGTTAAACCTAGCGCTTGCTGGGCTATACGACATCTCGCTATTCCATGATCTTGTGTGTCTTGTCTATCGGTGTTACTCGGTGCTGCCCCCCCCCCCCCCCTCCTACGGGGGGGGGGGACGACTTGTTGTATATGATGGTATTTTGTATATGGTGGTATTTGGTGGTATTTGTATTTGCGGACACCTTCGCTTAGCGTGTCGTTAAACCTAGCGCTTGCTGGGCTATACGACATCTCGCTATTCCATGATCTTGTGTGTCTTGTCTATCGGTGTTACTCGGTGCTGCCCCCCCCCCCCCCCCTCCTACGGGTCCGCAGGTAGGCTGCTGGGCCAGCGAATCCACGCTGAGGTGCAGGAGTACACTGCCGTGCTGAGCAAGCTAGTGCTGGCCATGCAACGAGCCAGCAACAGCGAGATCAGCGGTACGGCTGGCAACAGGTACGTACGGCATCGGAATACACTGCAGGCGCTGCACGCTGAGACATAGTCACGGTCAACCGAGGCAGGTCTTTGGGGAATTTGCTTCTAACAGTTTGGCTGAGCCTTAGCCGTATAGGACCCTTCCCCGCATGGCGAAGCTGCTGTGAAGGCCCATGCCATGAATGCGGCCACCACTCCCGGGGAGGGGTGGTTGTGGCTCGGGGCCCGGGGGCCACCACATGCCCGGTGGCCAGCGACCACCAGACCCGGGTTAACGTGGGCGTGACAGAGGATATAGGATCGGCAGTCGGAGGATTAAAAGGGATCTGTATTTTCTGATTCGTTCTAGTTTCTATGTACTGCACGTTTTAGGCAGTGATGGCCTACGTTACGCTACGGTATGTTTTTTTTTTGGCCGAGGCGTCGCTAGTCGCTACCTTCTAAAAAGTGTGTTTGTGTGTGTGTGTGGGGGGGAGGGGGGGGGGGGTGGTCCACTGCCAGGAAGCGCCATACCCAGAGGAGAGAGAGAGAGAGAGAGGAGAGAGAGAGAGAGAGAGAGAGAGAGAGAGAGAGAGAGAGAGAGAGAGAGAGAGAGAGAGAGAGAGAGAGAGAGAGAGAGAGAGAGAGAGAGAGAGAGCGTGAGCGTGAGCGTGAGCGTGAGCGTGAGCGTGAGCGTGAGCGTGAGCGTGAGCGTGAGCGTGAGCGTGAGCGTGAGCGTGAGCGTGAGCGTGAGCGTGAGCGTGAGCGTGAGCGTGAGCGTGAGCGTGAGCGTGAGCGTGAGCGTGAGCAGTGAGCGTGAGCGTGAGCGTGAGCGTGAGCGTGAGCGTGAGCGTGAGCGTGAGCGTGAGCGTGAGCGTGAGCGTGAGCGTGAGCGTGAGCGTGAGCGTGAGCGTGAGCGTGAGCGTGAGCGTGAGCGTGAGCGTGAGCGTGAGCGTGAGCGTGAGCGAGAGCGAGAGCGAGAGCGAGAGCGAGAGCGAGAGAGGGAGAGATCCCTCTCTCCCTCTCTCCCTCTCTCCCTCTCTCCCTCTCTCCCTCTCTCCCTCTCTCCCTCTCTCCCTCTCTCCTCTCTCCCTCTCTCCCTGCGAGGGAGCGAGGGAGCGAGGGAGCGAGGGAGCGAGGGAGCGAGGGAGCGAGGGAGCGAGGGAGCGAGAGAGCGAGAGAGCGAGAGAGCGAGAGAGCGAGAGAGCGAGAGAGCGAGAGAGCGAGAGAGCGAGAGAGCGAGAGAGCGAGAGAGCGAGAGAGCGAGAGAGCGAGAGAGCGAGCGAGCGAGAGAGCGAGAGAGCGAGAGAGCGAGAGAGCGAGAGAGCGAGGAGGGGAGGGAGGGGCGGCCTAGGCGGGCGCAAACCCCATGAACTTCCTGGAATTCACTTGCTTAATTTTCCGGCCCCTCTTTCACAAAAAAGAGCAATTGAACTTACTCAGGAAGAATTGGTAATTCTTCCATATCGGGAGGATGGGTTTTATGCTAGAAAAAAAACGTCGCGAAACAGCGTTATTGCTGATGAGAAGACATTTGCAATGCCCGGTCAATACGGTGGTGAACCATGCATATCGACGAATCAAGACATAAATATCGAATATAAATGTCGACGTGACGCAGCGGGCAATGCATTGGGGGGGGGGGGGGGGGGGGGGTTCAATCGAAAAATGTATCGTTTGTATGTATCGCCCCTGCACTCGCAGCCCCCCCCCCCCCCCTGCCCCCCGCGAGGCATGCAGGGGCGCCGACTACGCCCTCGGAAGGCATTATGTCGCCCTCAGAAGACGTCTTGCCGCCCTCGGAAGGCATCATGCCGCCCTTGGAAGACATCTTGCCGCCCTCGGAAAGCAGTTTTCCGCCCTCAGAGCGCATTATGCCGCCCTCGTAAGGCATCATGCCGCTTTCGGAAGACATCTTGCCGCTCTCGGAAACCATTTTGCCGCCCTCAGAAGATGCTTGCCGCCCTCGGAAGGCATTCTGCCGCACTTAGAGTGCATTTTGACGCCTTGGTAGGCATCATGCCGCCCTCGGAAGGCATTTTGCGCCCTCAGAGCGCATTATGCCACCTTCAGAAGACGTCTTGCCGCACTCGGAAGGCATTCTGTCGCTCTCAGAGCGTGTTATACCGCCCTTAGAAGGCACCATGCCGCCCTCGGAAGACATCTTGCCGCCCTCGGAAGGCATCTCGCCGCCCTCAGAGTGCTTTATGCCGCCCTCGGAAGGCATCTTGCCGCCATCGCACCTGTAATCAAGGGGCCGCCACATTTTGGGAGAGGGGCGCACATGAGCTTGAGCTTTCACTGGCATAGGGGCGCACACACATGTGCTGGCGGGGCATTTTTAGTGGCTTTTTTTTTAGTTCTCTGGTTTTTTTTTTGGGGGGGGGGGAGTTTTTTTTGTATTGTTTTTGAGAGGGCGACACCGGCGCCCTCAAAACTCAGAACAGACCCACTTTTTGAGGAGGCGTGCCCGCTCAAAAGTGTGTGTGAAAATGTATTTGCGTCATTAACACAAAAACAAGATATAGACATTTCTGCAGAGTCGGTGAAATGAAACCGAATAACAGATGAACAAAGATTTGGGCATGCTCTTATACGGCCTTGATTGTTACAATCAAGATAAGAGTATTCAAATATACGCTGGTTGTAGTCGAAAATATGAAGTAAGTGCTGGTGAAAACGATGGTGATATTTTTTATCTCGAAAATTAACTTACTTTATACAAATTAAGTTTTTTTTTGGGATAATGACGTTATTATTGAGCTATAGACCGCCGCTGATTGGCTGACAAAGTGGGATTGGCTGTCAAAGTGTCTGTCAGCCAATCAGCGGCGGCATTTTAGACCCCATTTTGCAAATTATAAATTAAATTGCTTAACAACGGTTAAGTTTTGGGGAAAATTACCTTAGTATTTTCGGCATTTCAATAACGGCGAAAGATAATGACTATCTCAGTTCAAAACCAATACAAAGGTGAAACATTCCCTTTAACCCTTGCCCTACGGGGGGGGGGGGGGGGGGGGGGGGGGGGGGGGCTGACAGCCCCCCTGAGGTTTTTCTTGAATAACTTTTTACACATGCGGCGAATCTTGCTGAAATTTTCGGTAGCTGAGTTTCCAACAATTATACGTATGCTGTAAAAATGTATGTTTTGATGACGCCATGTTGGTGGAAAAACGATAAATATTTGGAAAATGGTAGAAAACAGAGTTTTAAAGGAAATTGCAAACGCAATTCACCAATATACATCATGGCATTCTCTTTAAAATGGCAATCTCGGATTTTCAAAATTTGGGGTTTTTGAACCCTAATTTTTTTTAAATCCCCACAAAATCAAAATTTTCGAAGATGTTAGAAAAACCGGAATATATGTGAGAGAACTGAGTATGGAAAATACCCATACCAAATTTCAAAGCAATATCTTCATTTTTGACCGAGTGATGGCTCCCTAAGTGTAGGAAACTGATGACGTCATTTTTTAATAACTTTTTTGACTTTTGTTTTGACAAGATACGAACAAATAATTAAATTTTCTGTATTTCTGAGCCAAAACTGGTCTAGAAACATGCCTTTTTATTTACATTTATCAACTTCTAATTTTGAGGTTTTCTGAAGAGCTGTTCTGGACGTGGTAAATCCGAGGTCATTCACTTGACCTGGAAGGTCACCTATTGACTTGAAACCTAAAAATCGCAAACCGTTAGATTCCTCTCACGACAGACAACATGCTGGTTCTTACCGCATTGCTCTAAGTTGCTTGATTTGGAAGTTAACAGGGGGCTGTCAGCTCCCCCCCCCCCCCGTAGGGCGAAGGAGCTCCCGTAAAGCTCCCATAGGGCGAGGGTTATAGGGACTATCCCACCTTAACATTATATTTGAGTTGAGATAGCCATTTTGATGGCTTGGCATTGCAATTAAGTATGGCAGCAGCTAAAGGGACTGTCCCACCTTAACATTAGATCTGAGTTGAGATAGCCATGTTGTTGGATTGGCATTGCAATCTAGTAGGGTAGCAGTTAAAAAAAACACATAGGTCTAATCGAAAAGAAAATCGAGCTTGGTCTTGACAATTGTAACGAATAAACCCTACGTGTATTTTAATACGGGTCTAAAGCCGATGACGTCTCTCTTTACCAAATGGTGATGGTAGTCGACTTATTTTAAGGTGAACCTTGGAGGTATTTGCTACGTTTCAATGGTTTGGTAATTGGTTTGTTTTGTATTCAAAGCGCCAGAATTGTCTCGAAATCATTGTGCCCATACTTTGGCAGCGTAAAGGATTTCTGGGTAGCTCTCTGGAGCTCAATATGACGTCATCAACCCAACTATTACAACTGAACTTTTTATGAAATTGAGCACTGTTTGTGAGAAACAAATGTCATAATCGTGTTCGGCAGCAATTGCTTCATATTTTGCACCACAAGCGGCGTACATTTGACAATATTTTTGTAAGGTGGGACAGTCTATAGTTCACCTTCACCTTAGTTCACCCTCGGAAAATTTATCAGAATACGATTTTATTCTATTTTGTAATACAGTTTCTTTTTTTCTTTTCAAAAATGGTCCTACATCGCGCCAATTCAGGACAGAAGGTCGTAGATTATTAATTGTACGGTGTGCGTTATTGGTCTGCGCATGCTCCATGCAGTGCTGGCACTTTCAGACGGAACGGTATATCATATATGCGCCTCATTCCTTCGCCAAAAAGTCAAATATCTTCGGCTGGAGAGTCTTTTCAGCCAATAAAAGTTGCAGATAGGGATTTCTCAACACGGGCTACAAAACTGCTATTTCAGTTCAAAACCCCATGTTGAAGGTGAACTATTTCCTTTAAAAACAACCACAATGATCTAATCAAAAAGATATTCGAGTTTTATTTTGACATCTGTAAAAAATAAGGCCCATGTGTATTTGAATGGGGCCTCTAAACCGACAGCGTCGTCTCTCTTTACCCAACTGGTAATGATAGTCGACTTGCTTTAAGGTCAGCCTTGGAATATTTTCGTCTTTCATTTCTCGATCCCCGGGTGGTTCGCAATCTAGAGGCACTATATAGCACTATCAGCTGGAGTTGATGCAGCAGTTGGCCGCCAGGGACCGCTAGTGAGCCAGGGTGATATGACGGCGCAAGCAAATGGTACCAGTTGAATATTTAACGATAAATATTTATTTATTGATAAATAAATACATCAATCAATATTTAGTGGTACCATTTGCTTGCGACGTCATAACACCCTGGCTCACTAGCGGTCCCTGGCAGCCAACTGCTGCAACAACTCCAGCTGATATTGCTAGCCAATCTAGACACCGGGTGGTTCGCTTTTTCTGTGCAATAGATGTCGACACAAAATTGTGCCATACATTTGGCAGCACAAATAATTTCCCTGTTTTTAAAAAGAAAATCATATGACGTCACCAACCCAATTTTCCGCTTAAAACTAAAAGTTTAACATCTTCCAAAATATTTTTTTTTCTTCTCGGAAATAAAGTTCACGAACATGTTCAGCTGACCTCGCCTGACATGTAGACATACAATTAAGTGTGATTCGACAACTTTCAAAAAGGTGGGACAGTCCCTTTAAGCTATAGAGAGCTATAGATAAAATGTTTACGCTGCCATTTGGTAGCACAATCGTTTCAGACAATTCTGGCGACTTAAATGCAAACATTGTGGAACTGTGTCTTCTCCCGCACATAACACAATGCCGAGTGCGAGGCATTGCGATAGCTCAATATTTATTTGAAAAAAATCAATCCATAACTGAGACTTCAAACAACGCGAAAAACTTCAACTTGGACCGCAACTTATAGCGTTGGCCGTTGTTTACATCGTGCTCGCCAAGGTTCTAGAAATACAGGTCTTCTGACTTCCAGGACCAACAATCTTGAAGTGGCTGTCAGCCAATCAGCGGCGGCATTACCATAGACCCCATTTGGAAAATTCGAAATTTTAATTGCTAAGAAATGGATAAGTTTTGGAGGAAATTACCTTAATCATTTAGACATTTCAATAACGGCCCAAGCTAATGGCTATCTCAGTTCAAAACCAATACAAAGGTGAAACATTCCCATTTAACCCTCGCCCTACGGGGGGTCCTAAAACGACCCCCCCCCCCTGAGGTTTTTCTTGCATAACTTTTTACTTATGCGGCGCATCTTGCTGAAATTTTCAGTAGCTGAGTTTACAACAATTATAGGTATGCTGTAACATTTCATGGAAATTGCTGGAAAAATTTGGGAGATAATGATGTCTTGAGGACGTCATGTTGGTGGAGGTGGAAAAACGATAAATGTTTGCAAAATCGTAGAAAATAGAGTTTTAAAGCAAATTGTAAACGCCATTCAGCAGAGATATAAAATGCCATTTTCTTTAAGATGGCAATCTCGGATTTTCAATATTTTGGGTTTTTGACCCCCAAAATGATCATCAACATGGGCATCAACTCCCCCCCCCTGCACTGGCGAGGGTTAAGGTCAGCCTTGGCATATTTTCGTCTTTCATTTCTCAATCCCCGGGTGGTTCGCAATCTAAGCCAATCTAGACACCGGGTGGTTCGCTTTTTCTGCGCAATAGATGTCGACAAAAAATGGTGCCATACATTTGGCTGCCCAAGTATTTCCCTGTTATTAAAACAAAAACATATGACTTCACCAACCCAACTTTACGCCAAAAACTAAAAGTTAAATATCTTCCAAGATAAACATCTTTGTTTTACGAAAAAAGTTAACGAACATGTTCAGCTGACCTCGCCTGACATGTAGACATACAATTAAGTGTGATTCGACAACTTTCAAAAAGGTGGGACAGTCCCTTTAAAGGGAATGTTTCACGTTTGTATTAGTTTTGAACTGAGATAGCCATTATCTGTGGCCGTTATTGAAATGTCGAAAATACTAAGGCCATTTTCCCCAAAACTTGGCCGTTTTAAAGCAATTCAATTTATAGTTTGCAAAATGGGGTCTAGGCTAGTGGCGCCGCTGATTGGCTGACAGCAACTTTTTCAGCCAATCCCACTTTGTTAGCCAATCAGCGGCGGTCTATAGCTCAATAGTGACGTCATTCGCCCAAATATAAAAACTTAATTTGTATAAAGTTAAGTGACTTTTAGAGTGAAAAAATATCCCCATCGTTTCCAGCAGCACTTACTTCATATTTTCTACTACAACCAGCGAATATTTGACAACTTTCAGAAAGGTGAAACATTCCCTTTAAGGAGGCCCATACAAACAAAGGGAGACCCTTGAAAATATACCTAAATACTGAGCAGTTCCAAAATACATAGACCATTGTAATGAGTTTAGAGTCGCCCATTAAAATAACAACTGGGAGATGTTCGAGGAGGCACCTACAAGATAAGCATGACAAGTTCCAAGGAGGCCCTTGAAATAGAATCAGTGATGGCCTACCCTACGCTACGCTACGGAATTACGCTACGCTACGTTTGGTTGTGGGGCCAAAGCTACGCTACCGAATTACGTTACGTTATATTTTGCTACGTTACCGATTACGCTATTTTGCATTAAACGTAGCTTGGAATGTATCGTACTACGATACAAAAGATACCAGGATTATAACCAACAGTAGGTAACGGTGATTTCTTCTTTATCCAGATGTATAACTTTGCGTATCGACCAGTCGCCATGCATTTCTTTCGTGACAGACAGTTGCGAAAGTATTCCTAGCACAAAGCATCATCATTAGTGAAAATCATTGGTGCAAAGGCCATAGCTAACTTATATCCAGACACAGCGGCCGGTGGCAGCAGTCGCGGTCAGGTGACGCCAGAGGGCGGGGCGGACTTTGTCCAGGTATGTTCGGGCATGTAATTGAACAACTTTCGCTTCTAAATCCAGCCGGTTACCAGGAATTGCGAGGTCTGATGGCGGGGTCAGGGGCTGAACAATAAGCTCTGCTTAGCGCGGGACGCAACCTCGGAATTCCGGCCACTCAAAATATTCGGACTTGATTTATACAAAAACATTTCAAACTGTATTTCAAAGTATTTAAGTATTTCGAAGTATTTAAGTATTTCAAAGTATTACACAGTATTTCAAAGTATTACAAAGTATTTCAAAGTATTTAAAAGTATTTGCAAAGTATTTCAAACAAATCAAGATTTCGAGAACTTCTTTTATGATACTGCAAAATAGTCGAATCAATAACCAGTCTGGGACTCTCAGCTGAAAGTTGTTGACTGCGGGGCAAATATTGCTGCTCAGTTGAGACGCGTATACTGTTTGTCACAAACGTTTTGAAAATCCAAGAAAAAAGTTTTGCACCAAAAGTAGCGCGCTATTTTTTACTTTCTTTGGGTATGCAAAAAGCCAATACTTGTACAGTATATTTTAAGTTAAAATTAGTTTCCATTAAACTCGTAGATAGTGACGTCACTGCATTTGCAGTATCATAAAAGTCTCGAATTCTTTATCAGTTTGAAATACTTTTAAAATACTTTTTAATACTTTGTAATACTTTCAAATACTTTATAAAACTTTGAAATACTTTCTTATACTTTGCAATACTTTATAATACTTTGAAATACTTTGCAATACTTTGAAAATACTTAAATACTTTGAAAATACTTAAATACTTTGAAAATACTTAAATACTTTGAAAATACTTAAATACTTTGAAATACAGTTTGAAATATGTGTTTTATAAATATAGTCCCAATATTTTGAGTGGACGGAATTCTGAGGTCAGGTCATGACTAAGCAGAGTTTATTGTTCAGCCCCTGCCCCCACCATCAGACCTCGCAATTCCTGGTAACTGGGGGATTTAGAAGCGAAAGTTTTACGTGCCCGAACATCATACCTGGACAAAGTCCGCCCCGCCCTCTGGCTTCACCTGACCCTGAACGCGACTGCTGTCACCGGTCGCTGTGTCTGAATATAAGTTAGCTCTGGCCTTTGCACCAATGATTTTCACTAATGATGATCTTTGTGTTAGGAATATTCACTGGCGGATCCAGCCTCCCAATATGTGTGTGTGTGTGTGTGTGTGGGGGGGGGGGGGGGGGGCTAATTTCACTGGTGGCCTTCCGGGCCCCAGGAGCCTCCATATGACCTAAAGGGTACCCTTTTTTCCTTTTGCGGACTTAGGTTATTTTTTTCCCGCTATACTATTTATACGTGTAAGGACGTGACAATTAAGTGTAAAAATAAAATTGATGGATATTTGCCTCCAAATATCTCAAATGTTGTCATTGTACATTATATGAAAATAAGTTATTCGCTAATAACTTTTGACTGAATAAAGCTAGAAGGGCACGGTAGAAGTCATCTTGTTGCTATCATCAAGACGCGTTGAATGCTGTGCAGCATGGTCTCTTTCTGACATTTGATGACCTTGACCTAAGGTCAAGGTCACGGCGTAAGGAAGATCACCTTTACAAATTTGACCTACACGGCGATGTTATATATCTTTGAACTTGTCTTGAAGATAGGAACTCATTGGTGTTAAAATAATTGCGCGATCGTTGATGATTATAGAGCAAACTGAGACATTTTCGGACTTTCTTTACACCGAGAAGGAAGTTATGAAGTTACTATTCGACATTCAAATTAAAATGAATTCAAAAGTTGACATTGACGATCAGGCGTTATTTAAGCACAATCTAATTCCTTGCAACAAGACAAGTTTTAAGATATATAGCATCGCCACATAGGCCACAATTAGAAACCGAACCTTGAACCTTGACATTGACCTTAGGTGAAGATCACCAAATGTTAGAAAGAGGTCATACTGCATATCATTCAACGGGTCTTGACGAAAATAACAAAACGGTGTCCATTTTACCTTTTTATCTTTATTTAGTCAAAAGTTATTGGGGAATAACATCTTTCACAAAAAGAACATATCAAATGACAAAATTTAGCATATTTGAAGCCAAATAACCACCAATTGTATTTTTGTTTGAACGACACTTCTTTACACTTAACAATAATAAATTCAAAAATAGGAAACACATTTGGCTTGGGTATTTAAAAAAGATTCAAATTGCAAAAAAAAATCCTAACTTTGAAATTTAAGGTCAAGATCATCACATGTCAGAAAGAGGTCGTGCATTTAACTCGAGCATTAAACTCGTCTTGATGAGAAGAGTAAAATGACGTTTACCGTACCATTCTAGTTTTATTCAGTCAAAAGTTATTAGCGAATAACATATTTTTTTCTATAAAATAACATGTAAAATGACAAAATTTGAGATATTTGGAGGCAAATATCCCTCAATTTGATTTGTGCACTTAATTGACACGGCCTTACACGTAAGAATAGCATAGCGAAAAATTAGAAATACGTTTGAGAAAAGGTATCCAAAAAAGTTGTACAATTTCGAAAACGTACCTACTCAATTTGGAAATTTTCGAAAATGAAAAAATAAACATCACCATGTTATAAAACAGCTCATTGCCATTCTAATGACATATAACAAATATATATTGCTTCATAAATTCGCCGCCATATGGGCTGACAAAGATTGACCTGCACCGTGACCTTATTAAAATGCCCAAGGCAATATCTCCGGAACCACTGCTTGCATCGCATTACAACTTTCACAGCTCGCTTTAGCGCCCCAGGTTACCCCATATACCAATTTTGGTCAAAATCGGTGACGTGACAGTGCAATTTTGCACTTTGTTTTTGTCGATTTCTCGTGGTACAAAAAGAAGCCCCAGGAACAAAAAGAACATTTTTTTTTTAAACTGAACCTAATTACCCTACTTAATACTAGTAGACGCATTCCACACAACATAGGCACCTATGCAAGGAAATTCACTCACGCGCTCCTCTGCCACCCAGTAGGCAGCAGGAGACCAAAGGCTGCGTCTCTGCGTGTAACATTATAACTTACATTGGTTGTGAATCACTCCTAAATAGCGTCAGACGCGCCACTTTCCCTATCCCTACTGCTACCAAAATACTACAAAATAGAAGAAACACGAACGAGGCAAAACAAAAAAATATTTCTTTCGCAAGAAGTTTTTTTTCGCAGGCAGTAGGTACCCATTTTTTCATCGCCAGTTTCAGCGGATTTTTTTTTTGTGGGGGGGGGGGGGGCTAATTTATATTGCCGCCCCTGTCGAGCCTGGGGTGGGGGGAGGGGGACTTTAGCCCTGCCGCCCCCCTAGATCCGCCAGTGGGAATATTTTCGCAACTGTCTGTCACGAAAGAAATGCATGGCGACTGGTTGATAGGCAAAGTTAGGAATCTGGATGAAGAAGAAATCACCGTTGCCTACTGTTGATTATAATCCTGATACCTAATCTTTTGTATCGTAGTACGATACATTCCAAACTACGTTTAATACAAAATAGCGTAATCGGTAACGTAGCAAAATGTAACGTAACGTAATTCGGTAGCGTAGCTTTGGCCCAAAAACGAAACGTAGCGTAGCGCAATTCCGTAGCGTAGCGTAGGGTAGGCCATCACTGGTTTTAGGTACACATTCGTGGCATGGAGTAGTTATAGTTTTGTAAATGATACCATCTGCCCCATATTCACGGGTAACCATATCATGTAAGTTGATGTTGTTGTTATTCAAACCGTACGCTTTGTTTTAAGGTCCACGGCCTATCGTGTTCTGTGGGTAGCTGTTCCCAGAATGTTGAAATGCAGTGCATTTCGATTGATTGCCGCCGACTGGAGTGGTACGAGCGTTTGACTGCAGATGTCGCGCTCGGCGGCAGTAGAATATAATAGATGTCGCTGTAAGCAGCTGCTAGGAGAGTCAATGGTACAGGCACAGACGAGTCCGAGCCGGTCTATTCTCTTCCCTTTCCCTCCGCATGCCTGACCTTTCCCACGAGCTCGTTTTTACATCGTTAAATGTGCGTCATGTATAATGGCGTGGGCCTGGGCCCTAATGGCGTGTGTATAATGGTTGGCCAGATGTCACACTTGAAGGGAATAGGTCACCTTGAAAGTTGTCTTGAAATTCAACCATACGGTGCATCTTGAGCTCAAAACTACGAATATGACTTTGGTTTGGACAACTGATGGATACATGTGAAGAAAGAAGTAAGTTTATCTTTGCATTTCACGATACATCGTACGATAGCAGCTGGTGTTCTGGCACCGCCCCGCTCCGCCCCGCTCCGCCTGGCGCCAAGTACAGTCTCTGACAAGGGACCGCCGCGCCGCTCTGGCGGCTGAGCGGATATTAACGAGGCGTCGTGATCAGAGACTACGTGCCAGAGAGTGTACCTGCCTCCGGCGGCGAGCGTTCATATCCCGATCGTGGCCCGGAACAGCGGACATGAAACCGGACCCACCAGTCCTGTGCCGAAATTACTTAACGTAGGGAGGCAATTCTTTCACCACAACCCATTTTTAGATCTGCTCTACAAATCTGCTATCTCAGTCCAAAACCCCATGTTAAAGGTGAACTATTTATTCCCTTTAAAGGTTCACCTTTAACATGGTGTTTTGGACTGAGATAGCACATTAGTAGAGCAGATCGAAAAATGGGTGGTGAAAAAATTACCTCCCTACGGTAAGCAATTTCGACACAGGACTAGTGGGCCCGGTTTCATGTCCGTTGTTCCGGGTCACGATCGGGACATGAACGCTCGCCGCCGGAGGCAGGTACACTCTCTGGCACGTAGTCTCTGATCACGACGCCCGGGCGGCGCTGCGCTCAGCCGCCCGGGCGGCGCGGCGGACCCTTGCCAGAGACTGTACTTGGCGTCAGGCGGAGCCAGAACGCCAGCTGCTGTCGTACGATTTCTCGTGAAATGCAAATCGAAACTTACTTCTTTCTCCACATGTATCCATCAGTTGTCCAAACCAAAGTCATATTCGTAGTTTTGAGCTCAAGATGCACCGTATGGTTGAATTTCAAGACAACTTTCAAGGTGATTTATTCCCTTTAAGCCACAGTTAGGAACTTACCGGCTCTGCAGATGAGCGCAAAATTCCCACAAGGCAAAGCTGGTAGGAATTATGTTTTGCAGTTTGCAGCGCAAAGAATGTCATGCATTGTCAGTAAACCGGCCTATTCAGCGCTTTGATGACGACTGCCGCTGTTGTCACCAGGTATCGTCAATAGACATCCTGTCGCGCAGACCTCACCACGGTCGTTCAATGATGACATTCCATTCCACGCACAGATGACACGTCAACTCCGAGTAGAAAGATGTCCGGCTTTTGTGTCCATTCCATATTGCACGGGCTCTGTTGACCCCGCGAATACGAGTGATTGCTGTGTAGTGTGGCGTGGTTACCTGCTGAAGTTGTGTCCTTATTGGCGTGGCTACCTGCTGAAGTTGTGTCCTTATTGGCGTGGCTACCTGCTGAAGTTGTGTCCTTATTGGCGTGGCTACCTGCTGAAGTTGTGTCCTTATTGGCGTGGCTACCTGCTGAAGTTGTGTCCTTATTGGCGTGGCTACCTGCTGAAGTTGTGTCCTTATTGGCGTGGTTACCTGCTGAAGTTGTGTCCTTATTGGCGTGGTTACCTGCTGAAGTTGTGTCCTTATTGGCGTGGCTACCTGCTGAAGTTGTGTCCTTATTGGCGTGGCTACCTGCTGAAGTTGTGTCCTTATTGGCGTGGCTACCTGCTGAAGTTGTGTCCTTATTGGCGTGGCTACCTGCTGAAGTTGTGTCCTTATTGGCGTGGCTACCTGCTGAAGTTGTGTCCTTATTGGCGTGGCTACCTGCTGAAGTTGTGTCCTTATTGGCGTGGCTACCTGCTGAAGTTGTGTCCTTATTGGCGTGGCTACCTGCTGAAGTTGTGTCCTTATTGGCGTGGCTACCTGCTGAAGTTGTGTCCTTATTGGCGTGGCTACCTGCTGAAGTTGTGTCCTTATTGGCGTGGCTACCTGCTGAAGTTGTGTCCTTATTGGCGTGGCTACCTGCTGAAGTTGTGTCCTTATTGGCGTGGCTACCTGCTGAAGTTGTGTCCTTATTGGCGTGGTTACCTGCTGAAGTTATGTCCTTATTGGCGTGGCTACCTGCTGAAGTTGTGTCCTTATTGGCGTGGCTACCTGCTGAAGTTGTGTCCTTATTGGCGTGGCTACCTGCTGAAGTTGTGTCCTTATTGGCGTGGTTACCTGCTGAAGTTGTGTCCTTATTGGCGTGGCTACCTGCTGAAGTTGTGTCCTTATTGGCGTGGCTACCTGCTGAAGTTGTGTCCTTATTGGCGTGGCTACCTGCTGAAGTTGTGTCCTTATTGGCGTGGCTACCTGCTGAAGTTGTGTCCTTATTGGCGTGGCTACCTGCTGAAGTTGTGTCCTTATTGGCGTGGTTACGTGCTGAAGTTGTGTCCTTATTGGCGTGGCTACCTGCTGAAGTTGTGTCCTTATTGGCGTGGCTACCTGCTGAAGTTGTGTCCTTATTGGCGTGGCTACTTGCTGAAGTTGTGTCCTTATTGGCGTGGCTACCTGCTGAAGTTGTGTCCTTATTGGCGTGGCTACCTGCTGAAGTTGTGTCCTTATTGGCGTGGCTACCTGCTGAAGTTGTGTCCTTATTGGCGTGGCTACCTGCTGAAGTTGTGTCCTTATTGGCGTGGCTACCTGCTGAAGTTGTGTCCTTATTGGCGTGGTTACCTGCTGAAGTTGTGTCCTTATTGGCGTGGCTACCTGCTGAAGTTGTGTCCTTATTGGCGTGGCTACCTGCTGAAGTTGTGTCCTTATTGGCGTGGCTACCTGCTGAAGTTGTGTCCTTATTGGCGTGGCTACCTGCTGAAGTTGTGTCCTTATTGGCGTGGCTACCTGCTGAAGTTGTGTCCTTATTGGCGTGGCTACCTGCTGAAGTTGTGTCCTTATTGGCGTGGCTACCTGCTGAAGTTGTGTCCTTATTGGCGTGGCTACCTGCTGAAGTTGTGTCCTTATTGGCGTGGCTACCTGCTGAAGTTGTGTCCTTATTGGCGTGGCTACCTGCTGAAGTTGTGTCCTTATTGGCGTGGCTACCTGCTGAAGTTGTGTCCTTATTGGCGTGGCTACCTGCTGAAGTTGTGTCCTTATTGGCGTGGCTACCTGCTGAAGTTGTGTCCTTATTGGCGTGGCTACCTGCTGAAGTTGTGTCCTTATTGGCGTGGCTACCTGCTGAAGTTGTGTCCTTATTGGCGTGGCTACCTGCTGAAGTTGTGTCCTTATTGGCGTGGCTACCTGCTGAAGTTGTGTCCTTATTGGCGTGGCTACCTGCTGAAGTTGTGTCCTTATTGGCGTGGCTACCTGCTGAAGTTGTGTCCTTATTGGCGTGGCTACCTGCTGAAGTTGTGTCCTTATTGGCGTGGCTACCTGCTGAAGTTGTGTCCTTATTGGCGTGGCTACCTGCTGAAGTTGTGTCCTTATTGGCGTGGCTACCTGCTGAAGTTGTGTCCTTATTGGCGTGGCTACCTGCTGAAGTTGTGTCCTTATTGGCGTGGCTACCTGCTGAAGTTGTGTCCTTATTGGCGTGGCTACCTGCTGAAGTTGTGTCCTTATTGGCGTGGCTACCTGCTGAAGTTGTGTCCTTATTGGCGTGGCTACCTGCTGAAGTTGTGTCCTTATTGGCGTGGCTACCTGCTGAAGTTGTGTCCTTATTGGCGTGGCTACCTGCTGAAGTTGTGTCCTTATTGGCGTGGCTACCTGCTGAAGTTGTGTCCTTATTGGCGTGGCTACCTGCTGAAGTTGTGTCCTTATTGGCGTGGCTACCTGCTGAAGTTGTGTCCTTATTGGCGTGGCTACCTGCTGAAGTTGTGTCCTTATTGGCGTGGCTACCTGCTGAAGTTGTGTCCTTATTGGCGTGGCTACCTGCTGAAGTTGTGTCCTTATTGGCGTGGCTACCTGCTGAAGTTGTGTCCTTATTGGCGTGGCTACCTGCTGAAGTTGTGTCCTTATTGGCGTGGCTACCTGCTGAAGTTGTGTCCTTATTGGCGTGGCTACCTGCTGAAGTTGTGTCCTTATTGGCGTGGCTACCTGCTGAAGTTGTGTCCTTATTGGCGTGGCTACCTGCTGAAGTTGTGTCCTTATTGGCGTGGCTACCTGCTGAAGTTGTGTCCTTATTGGCGTGGCTACCTGCTGAAGTTGTGTCCTTATTGGCGTGGCTACCTGCTGAAGTTGTGTCCTTATTGGCGTGGCTACCTGCTGAAGTTGTGTCCTTATTGGCGTGGCTACCTGCTGAAGTTGTGTCCTTATTGGCGTGGCTACCTGCTGAAGTTGTGTCCTTATTGGCGTGGCTACCTGCTGAAGTTGTGTCCTTATTGGCGTGGCTACCTGCTGAAGTTGTGTCCTTATTGGCGTGGCTACCTGCTGAAGTTGTGTCCTTATTGGCGTGGCTACCTGCTGAAGTTGTGTCCTTATTGGCGTGGCTACCTGCTGAAGTTGTGTCCTTATTGGCGTGGCTACCTGCTGAAGTTGTGTCCTTATTGGCGTGGCTACCTGCTGAAGTTGTGTCCTTATTGGCGTGGCTACCTGCTGAAGTTGTGTCCTTATTGGCGTGGCTACCTGCTGAAGTTGTGTCCTTATTGGCGTGGCTACCTGCTGAAGTTGTGTCCTTATTGGCGTGGCTACCTGCTGAAGTTGTGTCCTTATTGGCGTGGCTACCTGCTGAAGTTGTGTCCTTATTGGCGTGGCTACCTGCTGAAGTTGTGTCCTTATTGGCGTGGCTACCTGCTGAAGTTGTGTCCTTATTGGCGTGGCTACCTGCTGAAGTTGTGTCCTTATTGGCGTGGCTACCTGCTGAAGTTGTGTCCTTATTGGCGTGGCTACCTGCTGAAGTTGTGTCCTTATTGGCGTGGCTACCTGCTGAAGTTGTGTCCTTATTGGCGTGGCTACCTGCTGAAGTTGTGTCCTTATTGGCGTGGCTACCTGCTGAAGTTGTGTCCTTATTGGCGTGGCTACCTGCTGAAGTTGTGTCCTTATTGGCGTGGCTACCTGCTGAAGTTGTGTCCTTATTGGCGTGGCTACCTGCTGAAGTTGTGTCCTTATTGGCGTGGCTACCTGCTGAAGTTGTGTCCTTATTGGCGTGGCTACCTGCTGAAGTTGTGTCCTTATTGGCGTGGCTACCTGCTGAAGTTGTGTCCTTATTGGCGTGGCTACCTGCTGAAGTTGTGTCCTTATTGGCGTGGCTACCTGCTGAAGTTGTGTCCTTATTGGCGTGGCTACCTGCTGAAGTTGTGTCCTTATTGGCGTGGCTACCTGCTGAAGTTGTGTCCTTATTGGCGTGGCTACCTGCTGAAGTTTGTGTCCTTATTGGCGTGGCTACCTGCTGAAGTTGTGTCCTTATTGGCGTGGCTACCTGCTGAAGTTGTGTCCTTATTGGCGTGGCTACCTGCTGAAGTTGTGTCCTTATTGGCGTGCTACCTGCTGAAGTTGTGTCCTTATTGGCGTGGCTACCTGCTGAAGTTGTTGGTCCTATTGGCGTGGCTACCTGCTGAAGTTGTGTCCTTATTGGCGTGGCTACCTGCTGAAGTTGTGTCCTTATTGGCGTGGCTACCTGCTGAAGTTGTGTCCTTATTGGCGTGGCTACCTGCTGAAGTTGTGTCCTTATTGGCGTGGCTACCTGCTGAAGTTGTGTCCTTATTGGCGTGGCTACCTGCTGAAGTTGTGTCCTTATTGGCGTGGCTACCTGCTGAAGTTGTGTCCTTATTGGCGTGGCTACCTGCTGAAGTTGTGTCCTTATTGGCGTGGCTACCTGCTGAAGTTGTGTCCTTATTGGCGTGGCTACCTGCTGAAGTTGTGTCCTTATTGGCGTGGCTACCTGCTGAAGTTGTGTCCTTATTGGCGTGGCTACCTGCTGAAGTTGTGTCCTTATTGGCGTGGTTACCTGCTGAAGTTGTGTCCTTATTGGCGTGGCTACCTGCTGAAGTTGTGTCCTTATTGGCGTGGCTACCTGCTGAAGTTGTGTCCTTATTGGCGTGGCTACCTGCTGAAGTTGTGTCCTTATTGGCGTGGCTACCTGCTGAAGTTGTGTCCTTATTGGCGTGGCTACCTGCTGAAGTTGTGTCCTTATTGGCGTGGCTACCTGCTGAAGTTGTGTCCTTATTGGCGTGGCTACCTGCTGAAGTTGTGTCCTTATTGGCGTGGCTACCTGCTGAAGTTGTGTCCTTATTGGCGTGGCTACCTGCTGAAGTTGTGTCCTTATTGGCGTGGCTACCTGCTGAAGTTGTGTCCTTATTGCGTGGCTACTGCTGAAGTTGTGTCCTTATTGGCGTGGCTACCTGCTGAAGTTGTGTCCTTATTGGCGTGGCTACCTGCTGAAGTTGTGTCCTTATTGGCGTGGCTACCTGCTGAAGTTGTGTCCTTATTGGCGTGGCTACCTGCTGAAGTTGTGTCCTTATTGGCGTGGCTACCTGCTGAAGTTGTGTCCTTATTGGCGTGGCTACCTGCTGAAGTTGTGTCCTTATTGGCGTGGCTACCTGCTGAAGTTGTGTCCTTATTGGCGTGGCTACCTGCTGAAGTTGTGTCCTTATTGGCGTGGCTACCTGCTGAAGTTGTGTCCTTATTGGCGTGGCTACCTGCTGAAGTTGTGTCCTTATTGGCGTGGCTACCTGCTGAAGTTGTGTCCTTATTGGCGTGGCTACCTGCTGAAGTTGTGTCCTTATTGGCGTGGCTACCTGCTGAAGTTGTGTCCTTATTGGCGTGGCTACCTGCTGAAGTTGTGTCCTTATTGGCGTGGCTACCTGCTGAAGTTGTGTCCTTATTGGCGTGGCTACCTGCTGAAGTTGTGTCCTTATTGGCGTGGCTACCTGCTGAAGTTGTGTCCTTATTGGCGTGGCTACCTGCTGAAGTTGTGTCCTTATTGGCGTGGCTACCTGCTGAAGTTGTGTCCTTATTGGCGTGGCTACCTGCTGAAGTTGTGTCCTTATTGGCGTGGCTACCTGCTGAAGTTGTGTCCTTATTGGCGTGGCTACCTGCTGAAGTTGTGTCCTTATTGGCGTGGCTACCTGCTGAAGTTGTGTCCTTATTGGCGTGGCTACCTGCTGAAGTTGTGTCCTTATTGGCGTGGCTACCTGCTGAAGTTGTGTCCTTATTGGCGTGGCTACCTGCTGAAGTTGTGTCCTTATTGGCGTGGCTACCTGCTGAAGTTGTGTCCTTATTGGCGTGGCTACCTGCTGAAGTTGTGTCCTTATTGCGTGGCTACCTGCTGAAGTTGTGTCCTTATTGGCGTGGCTACCTGCTGAAGTTGTGTCCTTATTGGCGTGGCTACCTGCTGAAGTTGTGTCCTTATTGGCGTGGCTACCTGCTGAAGTTGTGTCCTTATTGGCGTGGCTACCTGCTGAAGTTGTGTCCTTATTGGCGTGGCTACCTGCTGAAGTTGTGTCCTTATTGGCGTGGCTACCTGCTGAAGTTGTGTCCTTATTGGCGTGGCTACCTGCTGAAGTTGTGTCCTTATTGGCGTGGCTACCTGCTGAAGTTGTGTCCTTATTGGCGTGGCTACCTGCTGAAGTTGTGTCCTTATTTGGCGTGGCTACCTGCTGAAGTTGTGTCCTTATTGGCGTGGCTACCTGCTGAAGTTGTGTCCTTATTGGCGTGGCTACCTGCTGAAGTTGTGTCCTTATTGGCGTGGCTACCTGCTGAAGTTGTGTCCTTATTGGCGTGGCTACCTGCTGAAGTTGTGTCCTTATTGGCGTGGCTACCTGCTGAAGTTGTGTCCTTATTGGCGTGGCTACCTGCTGAAGTTGTGTCCTTATTGGCGTGGCTACCTGCTGAAGTTGTGTCCTTATTGGCGTGGCTACCTGCTGAAGTTGTGTCCTTATTGGCGTGGCTACCTGCTGAAGTTGTGTCCTTATTGGCGTGGCTACCTGCTGAAGTTGTGTCCTTATTGGCGTGGCTACCTGCTGAAGTTGTGTCCTTATTGGCGTGGGCTACCTGCTGAAGTTGTGTCCTTATTGGCGTGGCTACCTGCTGAAGTTGTGTCCTTATTGGCGTGGCTACCTGCTGAAGTTGTGTCCTTATTGGCGTGGCTACCTGCTGAAGTTGTGTCCTTATTGGCGTGGCTACCTGCTGAAGTTGTGTCCTTATTGGCGTGGCTACCTGCTGAAGTTGTGTCCTTATTGGCGTGGCTACCTGCTGAAGTTGTGTCCTTATTGGCGTGGCTACCTGCTGAAGTTGTGTCCTTATTGGCGTGGCTACCTGCTGAAGTTGTGTCCTTATTGGCGTGGCTACCTGCTGAAGTTGTGTCCTTATTGGCGTGGCTACCTGCTGAAGTTGTGTCCTTATTGGCGTGGCTACCTGCTGAAGTTGTGTCCTTATTGGCGTGGCTACCTGCTGAAGTTGTGTCCTTATTGGCGTGGCTACCTGCTGAAGTTGTGTCCTTATTGGCGTGGCTACCTGCTGAAGTTGTGTCCTTATTGGCGTGGCTACCTGCTGAAGTTGTGTCCTTATTGGCGTGGCTACCTGCTGAAGTTGTGTCCTTATTGGCGTGGCTACCTGCTGAAGTTGTGTCCTTATTGGCGTGGCTACCTGCTGAAGTTGTGTCCTTATTGGCGTGGCTACCTGCTGAAGTTGTGTCCTTATTGGCGTGGCTACCTGCTGAAGTTGTGTCCTTATTGGCGTGGCTACCTGCTGAAGTTGTGTCCTTATTGGCGTGGCTACCTGCTGAAGTTGTGTCCTTATTGGCGTGGCTACCTGCTGAAGTTGTGTCCTTATTGGCGTGGCTACCTGCTGAAGTTGTGTCCTTATTGGCGTGGCTACCTGCTGAAGTTGTGTCCTTATTTTGGCGTGGCTACCTGCTGAAGTTGTGTCCTTATTGGCGTGGCTACCTGCTGAAGTTGTGTCCTTATTGGCGTGGCTACCTGCTGAAGTTGTGTCCTTATTGGCGTGGCTACCTGCTGAAGTTGTGTCCTTATTGGCGTGGCTACCTGCTGAAGTTGTGTCCTTATTGGCGTGGCTACCTGCTGAAGTTGTGTCCTTATTGGCGTGGCTACCTGCTGAAGTTGTGTCCTTATTGGCGTGGCTACCTGCTGAAGTTGTGTCCTTATTGGCGTGGCTACCTGCTGAAGTTGTGTCCTTATTGGCGTGGCTACCTGCTGAAGTTGTGTCCTTATTGGCGTGGCTACCTGCTGAAGTTGTGTCCTTATTGGCGTGGCTACCTGCTGAAGTTGTGTCCTTATTGGCGTGGCTACCTGCTGAAGTTGTGTCCTTATTGGCGTGGCTACCTGCTGAAGTTGTGTCCTTATTGGCGTGGCTACCTGCTGAAGTTGTGTCCTTATTGGCGTGGCTACCTGCTGAAGTTGTGTCCTTATTGGGCGTGGCTACCTGCTGAAGTTGTGCCTTATTGGCGTGGCTACCTGCTGAAGTTGTGTCCTTATTGGCGTGGCTACCTGCTGAAGTTGTTGTCCTTATTGGCGTGGCTACCTGCTGAAGTTGTGTCCTTATTGGCGTGGCTACCTGCTGAGTTGTGTCCTTATTGGCGTGGCTACCTGCTGAAGTTGTGTCCTTATTGGCGTGGTTACCTGCTGAAGTTGTGTCCTTATTGGCGTGGCTACCTGCTGAAGTTGTGTCCTTATTGGCGTGGTTACCTGCTGAAGTTGTGTCCTTATTGGCGTGGTTACCTGCTGAAGTTGTGTCCTTATTGGCGTGGCTACCTGCTGAAGTTGTGTCCTTATTGGCGTGGCTACCTGCTGAAGTTGTGTCCTTATTGGCGTGGCTACCTGCTGAAGTTGTGTCCTTATTGGCGTGGCTACCTGCTGAAGTGGTGTCCTTATTGGCGTGGCTACCTGCTGAAGTTGTGTCCTTATTGGCGTGGCTACCTGCTGAAGTTGTGTCCTTATTGGCGTGGCTACCTGCTGAAGTTGTGTCCTTATTGGCGTGGCTACCTGCTGAAGTTGTGTCCTTATTGGCGTGGCTACCTGCTGAAGTTGTGTCCTTATTGGCGTGGCTACCTGCTGAAGTTGTGTCCTTATTGGCGTGGCTACCTGCTGAAGTTGTGTCCTTATTGGCGTGGCTACCTGCTGAAGTTGTGTCCTTATTGGCGTGGCTACCTGCTGAAGTTGTGTCCTTATTGGCGTGGCTACCTGCTGAAGTTGTGTCCTTATTGGCGTGGCTACCTGCTGAAGTTGTGTCCTTATTGGCGTGGCTACCTGCTGAAGTTGTGTCCTTATTGGCGTGGCTACCTGCTGAAGTTGTGTCCTTATTGGCGTGGCTACCTGCTGAAGTTGTGTCCTTATTGGCGTGGCTACCTGCTGAAGTTGTGTCCTTATTGGCGTGGCTACCTGCTGAAGTTGTGTCCTTATTGGCGTGGCTACCTGCTGAAGTTGTGTCCTTATTGGCGTGGCTACCTGCTGAAGTTGTGTCCTTATTGGCGTGGTTACCTGCTGAAGTTGTGTCCTTATTGGCGTGGCTACCTGCTGAAGTTGTGTCCTTATTGGCGTGGCTACCTGCTGAAGTTGTGTCCTTATTGGCGTGGCTACCTGCTGAAGTTGTGTCCTTATTGGCGTGGCTACCTGCTGAAGTTGTGTCCTTATTGGCGTGGCTACCTGCTGAAGTTGTGTCCTTATTGGCGTGGCTACCTGCTGAAGTTGTGTCCTTATTGGCGTGGCTACCTGCTGAAGTTGTGTCCTTATTGGCGTGGCTACCTGCTGAAGTTGTGTCCTTATTGGCGTGGCTACCTGCTGAAGTTGTGTCCTTATTGGCGTGGCTACCTGCTGAAGTTGTGTCCTTATTGGCGTGGCTACCTGCTGAAGTTGTGTCCTTATTGGCGTGGTTACCTGCTGAAGTTGTGTCCTTATTGGCGTGGCTACCTGCTGAAGTTGTGTCCTTATTGGCGTGGCTACCTGCTGAAGTTGTGTCCTTATTGGCGTGGCTACCTGCTGAAGTTGTGTCCTTATTGGCGTGGTTACCTGCTGAAGTTGTGTCCTTATTGGCGTGGTTACCTGCTGCAGTTGTGTCCTTATTGGCGTGGCTACCTGCTGAAGTTGTGTCCTTATTGGCGTGGCTACCTGCTGAAGTTGTGTCCTTATTGGCGTGGCTACCTGCTGAAGTTGTGTCCTTATTGGCGTGGCTACCTGCTGAAGTTGTGTCCTTATTGGCGTGGCTACCTGCTGAAGTTGTGTCCTTATTGGCGTGGCTACCTGCTGAAGTTGTGTCCTTATTGGCGTGGCTACCTGCTGAAGTTGTGTCCTTATTGGCGTGGCTACCTGCTGAAGTTGTGTCCTTATTGGCGTGGCTACCTGCTGAAGTTGTGTCCTTATTGGCGTGGTTACCTGCTGAAGTTGTGTCCTTATTGGCGTGGCTACCTGCTGAAGTTGTGTCCTTATTGGCGTGGCTACCTGCTGAAGTTGTGTCCTTATTGGCGTGGCTACCTGCTGAAGTTGTGTCCTTATTGGCGTGGCTACCTGCTGAAGTTGTGTCCTTATTGGCGTGGCTACCTGCTGAAGTTGTGTCCTTATTGGCGTGGCTACCTGCTGAAGTTGTGTCCTTATTGGCGTGGCTACCTGCTGAAGTTGTGTCCTTATTGGCGTGGCTACCTGCTGAAGTTGTGTCCTTATTGGCGTGGTTACCTGCTGAAGTTGTGTCCTTATTGGCGTGGTTACCTGCTGAAGTTGTGTCCTTATTGGCGTGGCTACCTGCTGAAGTTGTGTCCTTATTGGCGTGGTTACCTGCTGAAGTTGTGTCCTTATTGGCGTGGCTACCTGCTGAAGTTGTGTCCTTATTGGCGTGGCTACCTGCTGAAGTTGTGTCCTTATTGGCGTGGCTACCTGCTGAAGTTGTGTCCTTATTGGCGTGGCTACCTGCTGAAGTTGTGTCCTTATTGGCGTGGCTACCTGCTGAAGTTGTGTCCTTATTGGCGTGGCTACCTGCTGAAGTTGTGTCCTTATTGGCGTGGCTACCTGCTGAAGTTGTGTCCTTATTGGCGTGGCTACCTGCTGAAGTTGTGTCCTTATTGGCGTGGCTACCTGCTGAAGTTGTGTCCTTATTGGCGTGGCTACCTGCTGAAGTTGTGTCCTTATTGGCGTGGCTACCTGCTGAAGTTGTGTCCTTATTGGCGTGGCTACCTGCTGAAGTTGTGTCCTTATTGGCGTGGCTACCTGCTGAAGTTGTGTCCTTATTGGCGTGGCTACCTGCTGAAGTTGTGTCCTTATTGGCGTGGCTACCTGCTGAAGTTGTGTCCTTATTGGCGTGGCTACCTGCTGAAGTTGTGTCCTTATTGGCGTGGCTACCTGCTGAAGTTGTGTCCTTATTGGCGTGGCTACCTGCTGAAGTTGTGTCCTTATTGGCGTGGCTACCTGCTGAAGTTGTGTCCTTATTGGCGTGGCTACCTGCTGAAGTTGTGTCCTTATTGGCGTGGCTACCTGCTGAAGTTGTGTCCTTATTGGCGTGGCTACCTGCTGAAGTTGTGTCCTTATTGGCGTGGCTACCTGCTGAAGTTGTGTCCTTATAAGATACGAGGTCAATGCATAGCATATTACAGAGCTTGGCCCTTGTGCACCCGAGCACACGTCTTCGCTGGATCATATAATGAAGTATAACACGCTGCTGCTGGTAAGTGCTGCGAGATGGAACAATTTGAAGAGTGGACGCATCAGCTAACTCCGTCCTTGTGTCGTTCGGCGTCATTCCTGCTTTGGTTCGTTTGCTCAGAAACCCGTCGCTCCGGGCTGCAACAGATAACACCTGCGAGCATTACCGGAAGAGCGTATTACGTCATCGCTATTAACCTCTGCGTCAGCTCGGACCCGGAACAACACTAATGGTCGAACGTTCCAGACGAAATCACGTCTAAACATACACGGCCGCCACAAACGCACATCATTGTCTCCGCTGGAAATGTTGGCTTAATTCGGAGCCGCGGGGTCTGGACGAGGCGACTCTGCAGGTCGTGGGACAGGTCGTCCCACAGACGCGCTGCTGTGTGACATCCCCGGGCTGGCTGTGCACGCCACTGTTGGCCGTCATCTCCGCCGTGCACGTCACCTTAGTCTGTCATCTCCGCGGCGAGCTGTCATCTCCGCGGCGAGCTGTCATCTCCGCGGCGAGCTGTCATCTCTGCGGCGAGCGTTGTTCACGGGTCACTGGCCGACAGCAGCGGTCAGCGGTCAGCGGTCAGCGGTCCGCTAGGCGATAGCTGTGCACCGTTGCAGGCTTACGCAACACGCCGCCGGGTGGTCGCGGCCCGCGAGTCATGCTTCCCGGTCAGAGGCGGGGCGGCGCACCGTGACGTTATTACCGTGCACCGGTCACCGGTCGCCGGTCGCCGGTCACCGGTCACCGGTCACCGGTCACCGGCCGGCCGGTCGCCGGTCGCCGGTCGCCGGTCGCCGGTCGCCGGTCGCCGGTCGCCGGTCGCCGGTCGCCGGTCACCGGTCACCGGTCACTGGTCACTGGTCACCGGTCACCGGTCACCGGTCACCGGTCACCGGTCACCGGTCACCGGTCACCGGTCACCGGTCACCGGTCACCGGCCGGCCGCCGGTCGCCGGTCGCCGGTCGCCGGTCGCCGGTCGCCGGTCGCCGGTCGCCGGTCGCCGGCCGCCGGTCGCCGGTCGCCGGTCGCCGGTCGCCGGTCGCCGGTCGCCGGTCGCCGGTCGCCGGTCGCCGGTCGCCGGTCGCCGGTCGCCGGTCGCCGGTCGCCGGTCGCCGGTCGCCGGTCACCGGAGCCCGGCCACTGGTCACTAGTCCCGCTGCTGCGGTACTGTGTACACTAGTGGTGTAAGATTCGGAATTTTTCCAAATCATGTCCGATTCAAAGTCCGATCCAATATGACAATGTTGACCGCAAAGTGTCCGATGAATCCAAGAGTCCAAAAACAGTCCAATTTTGTCAACATCCTATGCATGGCAATTAGTGATGTATTTACTTTATTTCATGTCCATAATTAACTGCACCGCTCAAATAATTGCAATTTCTCATAAGTTGGTTACCTTATTGCTACCCTTCCATAACAGATTCTAGAAATGTGTTCCAAATCCAGTCTATGTCTATTCTGCCTGTTAATTTTAAGTGATTTGTGCAGACTAGCAGCCTATAAATGCGTGGATACAAAGTGGAAAAATGTATCTAACTACCTGTAAGGTGTAAAACCTTTAAGGTCGAAAAATGCGTGACTCCGATTTACATAACTAGTGTACACTGAGGGTACATGTTAGCGCGCCCCACCGCAGGCGAGACGGCATGGTAACAGTGAACACCGAATCGACACCAACATGCTGTATGTACGGGTTGGGAGACTTTTTAATGCGTGATGACAAACAAACCAGCAGGTTAAGGAACGGCTGTCAGGGAGGGATGTGGCTGTCAGGGAGGGCTGTCAGGGAGGGATATGGCTGTCAGGTCATGGAGGGTTGCGGCTGTCAGGGAGGGCTGTGGGTGACAGGGAGGGCTGTCAGGGAGGGCTGTGGCTGTCAGGGAGGGCTGTGGGTGACATGGAGGGCTGTCAGGGAGGGCTGTGGCTGTCAGGGAGGGCTGTCAGGGAGGGCTGTGGCTGTCAGGGAGGGCTGTCAGGGAGGGCTGTGGCTGTCAGGGAGGGCTGTCAGGGAGGGCTGTGGCTGTCAGGGAGGGCTGTGGCTGTCAGGTTGGGCTGTGGCTGTCAGGGAGGGCTGTGGCTGTCAGGGAGGGCTGTGGCTGTCAGGGAGGGCTGTGGCTGTCAGGGAGGGCTGTGGATGTCAGGGAGGGATGTGGCTGTCAGGGAGAACTGTGGCTGTCGGGGAGGGCTGTGGGTGACAGGGAGGGCTGTGGCTGTCAGGGAGAACTGTGGCTGTCAGGGAGGGCTGTGGGTGACAGGGAGGGCTGTGGGTGTCAGGGAGGGCTGTCGGGGAGGGTTGTGGATGCCAGGGAGTGCTGTCAGGGAGGGTTGTGGGTGACAGGGAGGGCTGCGGCTGTCAGGGAGGGCTGTGGGTGACAGGGAGGGCTGTGACTGTCAGGGAGGGATGTCAGGGAGGGCTGTGGGTGACAGGGAGGGCTGTGGCTGTCAGGGAGGGCTGTGGGTGACAGGGAGGGCTGTGGCTGTCAGGGAGGGCTGTGGCTGTCAGGGAGGGCTGTGGCTGTCAGTGAGGGCTGTGACTGTCGGGGAGGGCTGTGGCTGTCAGGGAGAACTGTGGCTGTCAGGGAGGGCTGTCAGGGAGGGCTGTGGCTGTCAGGGAGGGCTGTGGATGACAGAGAGGGCTGTGGCTGTCATGGAGGGCTGTGGCTGTCAGGGAGGGCTGTGGCTGTCAGGGAGGGCTGTGGCTGTCAGGGATAACTGTGGCTGTCAGGGAGGGCTGTCAGGGAGGGCTGTGGCTGTCAGGGAGGGATGTGGGTGACAGGGAGGGCTGTGGCTGTCAGGGAGAACTGTGGCTGTCAGGGAGGGCTGTGGGTGACAGGGAGGGATGTGGGTGTCAGGGAGGGCTGTGGGTGTCGGGGAGGGCTGTGGCTGTCGGGGAGGTTTGTGGATGCCAGGGAGGGCTGTCAGGGAGGGCTGTGGGTGTCAGGTAGGGCTGTGGCTGTCAGGGAGGGCTGTGGGTGACAGGGAGGGCTGTGACTGTCAGGGAGGGCTGTCAGGGAGGGATGTGGCTGTCAGGGAGGGCTGTGGGTGACAGGGAGGGCTGTGGCTGTCAGGGAGGGCTGTCAGGGAGGGCTGTGGCTGTCATGGAGGGATGTGGGTGACAGGGAGGGCTGTGGCTGTCAGGGAGGGCTGTGGGTGACAGGGAGGGATGTGACTGTCAGGGAGGGCTGTGGGTGACAGGGATGGCTGTGGGTGACAGGGAGGGCTGTGGGTGACAGGGAGGGCTGTGACTGTCAGGGAGGGCTGTGGGTGACAGGGAGGGCTGTGGCTGTCAGGGAGGGCTGTGGGTGACAGGGAGGGCTGTGGCTGTCAGGTAGGGCTGTGGGTGTCAGGGAGGGCTGTGGGTGACAGGGAGGGCTGTGGCTGTCAGGGAGGGCTGTGGGTGACAGGGAGGGCTGTGGCTGTCAGAGAGGGCTGTGGGTGTCAGGGAGGGCTGTGGGTGTCAGGGAGGGCTGTGTGTGACAGGGAGGGCTGTGGCTGTCAGGGAGGGCTGTGGGTGACAGGGAGGGATGTGGGTGACAGGGAGGGCTGTGGCTGTCAGGGAGGGCTGTGGCTGTCAGGGAGGGCTGTGGCTGTCAGGGGGGGGGGGGGCTGTGGCTGTCAGGGAGGGCTGTGGCTGTCAGGGAGGGCTGTCAGGGAGGGCTGTGGCTGTCAGGGAGGGTTGTGGCTGTCAGGGAGGGCTGTGGCTGTCAGGGAGGGTTGTGGCTGTCAGGGAGGGTTGTGGCTGTCAGGGAGGGCTGTCAGGGAGGGCTGTGGCTGTCAGGGAGAACTGTGGCTGTCAGGGAGGGTTGTGGCTGTCAGGGAGGGCTGTCAGAGAGGGCTGTGGCTGTCAGGGAGGGCTGTCAGGGAGGGCTGTGGCTGTCAGGGAGGGCTGTGGCTGTCGGGGAGGGTTGTGGATGCCAGGGAGTGCTGTCAGGGAGGGCTGTGGCTGTCAGGGAGGGCTGTGGCTGTCGGGGAGGGTTGTGGCTGTCAGGGAGGGCTGTGGCTGTCAGGGAGGGCTGTGGCTGTCGGGGGGGGGGGGCTGTCGGGGAGGGCTGTGGCTGTCAGGAAGGGTTGTGGCTGTCAGGGAGGGCTGTGGCTGTCAGGGAGGGATGTGACTGTCAGGGAGGGCTGAGGCTGTCAGGGAGGGCTGTGGCTGTCAGGGAGGGCTGTGGCTGTCAGGGAGGGCTGTGGCTGTCAGGGAGGGCTGTCAGGGGGGGGCTGTGGCTGTCAGGGAGGGCTGTGGCTGTCAGGGAGGGCTGAGTCTGTCAGGGAGGGCTGTGGCTGTCAGGGAGGGCTGTGGCTGTCGGGGGGGGGGGGGCTGTGGCTGTCAGGAAGGGTTGTGGCTGTCAGGAAGGGTTGTGGCTGTCAGGGAGGGCTGTGGCTGTCAGGGAGGGATGTGACTGTCAGGGAGGGCTGAGGCTGTCAGGGAGGGCTGTGGCTGTCAGGGAGGGCTGTGGCTGTCAGGGAGGGATGTGGCTGTCAGGGAGGGCTGTGGCTGTCAGAGAGGGAGGGATGTGGCTGTCAGGGAGGGCTGTGGCTGTCAGGGGGGGGGGGGCTGTGGCTGTTAGGGAGGGCTGTGGCTGTCAGGAAGGGCTGTGTGCTGTAGCTATGGCTGTCAGTAAGTCTACATACCCCCCACGGCCGTCGGACCATCACGGAGCATCTCGGAGCAACACGTGGCGCGTGGCTGGCTGGCTGGCTGGCTGGCTGGCCTTGACGACCGGCCACCGACGCTCCGCGGCGCTCCGCGGTGCAACAGCCTGTGCCGGCTCACATCCGGCGCTGCCGGGGGCGGGTTTTTTACTGTGCAGTGTGCTGTGTGCACGCGGTTCGAGAGCGTCTGCAGAGCTGCTGTGGCCTGCGGAGGTCGATATCGGCCGCTGTGTGACTCAGCGCCCGCCGCCGCCCCCCGCCGGCCCCCCGCCGGCCGCCGTGCTGCTGCTGCTTTGTTCCGCCTCGCCACGCCGTGGCTAGGTGGGGAGGTGTGGACTGGAACTGGAGCGGTCAGCATGACTGGAGGCGCTGCTCCGGCGCCGCGGTGTTGGTGGAGATCTGTTCCAAGACGGCTACGGCTACGGGGTGACGGCTACGGGGTGGATGTGACGGGCCGGTTAGAGGCCATGCGAAATTTAAACACCTCGCTGACTAGCATACTTCGCTTCCACGGTACGAGTTTCATATTTAGGGCCGTTAGACCAGACACTTTTGCCAGGTTGTAATGTGTTTTAATTTATAAATGTTTTCCATCTCAGCTCACAGATAATAATGTTTTCTTTTCTAGAGAAATCAGTGATTTTACTCGGAGCATTACAAAGAGCTCTCAAGACCACTGTTGTGTGCTACGTCAATGCGATTCAGGTATGAGAGATACTCGGCAAATATAATGGTGTCCACAAAAACAGCGATAGGCATGACGTTAGCACGTGCCATTCCGGTAGTCGATATTCCATACTGCGTTCCGGACGGTGTTTTGAATACCGCCTTTTAGTGCATCGAAGACATCGAAGACAATCGAAGACAATCGAAGACAATCGAAGACAATCGAAGACAATCGAAGACAATCGAAGACAATCGAAGACAATCGAAGATAATCGAAGACAATCGAAGACAATCGAAGCAAATGGGAAACCTCACACACTGGCGGATCCAGCCGTCGTTTTTTTGGGGGGGTCAACTTTTTTGTGGCAAAAAGGTACCCCATTTTTTATCCGCGGATTTGGGGCCGGTCACCTTATTTTGGTATTCGAGCATAAGAAATGTACTTCAAATTCACAACAAAAATGTTTTAATTTTTTGGGTTAAACAAAATTTTGGAAATCCGAGATAGCCCATTTTGAAGAAAATGTAAATTCATTTCTTTTCACGTTTTTTATTTGCAATTTGCTTGAAAACTATGATTTCTACGATTTGCCAAACATTTAGCGTTTTTCCACCAAAAATGGCATGACATGACGTCATTAAAAGTCATTATCTCACAAAACACTACATCAATTTCATTGAGAGTTGGTGAGAAGACTAAGACTTGATGCAGGATAAGGTACTGAAAGTTTCACATTTATATCTATCATAGTTTTCAAGTTATTGAGAAAATACGGGAAGGGCAGATACTTCTGATATGGTTTGAGCTAGAAGTACCTATCTATAGTTTGTTTTATTTTGATTGCACAATTGCCATTCAGTTGCTGGCACTAGGTCCAAAATATCAACTTATTGACACGTCAATTTTGTGATGCAAAGTGGGTGGAGCTTGTCATAGGCACTGTACTTCAGGATAACACAATTGAAACAAATATGACAGCATTTCACTAAAAATACCTCAGTCCCATGGAAAATGGTCAGTCTCCAAAATAATTACACCATCTGATGCACAACTGTTTACTCCATCCACCCACTGGAGGATCCAGCCGTCGTTTTTTTTTTTTTTGGGGGGGGGGGAGGGGAGGCAACTCGGTGGGAGGTAGGACACACCCTATCTAAGTGTTAGACTTGTCGGCTTCTAGATGTGCAATGCATATATATATATATATATATATATATATATATATATATAGTATATATATATATATAT
>JAXIVJ010003795.1:75000-82500 GCA_036785665.1 Chirona hameri
CAAACTACCATACCAAATTTCAGAATGATATCACCATTTTTGACTAACTTATGACATCTACAGTATGGGTGATAGATGGGTGATATGATAGATGTGATATGACATCTACAGTATGGGTGATAGATGTATGGACTAACTTATGACATCTACAGTATGGGTGATAGATGTATGGACTAACTTATGACATCTACAGTATGGGTGATAGATGTATGGACTAACTTATGACATCTACAGTATGGGTGAGATAGATGTATGGACGACTTATGACATCTACAGTATGGGTGATAGATGTATGGACTAACTTATGACATCTACAGTATGGGTGAGATAGATGTATGGACGGTCGGGATGGTCTCTGTATGGGTGAGATAGATGTATGGACGGTCGGATGGTCTCTGTATGGGTGAGATAGATGTATGGATGGTCGGATGGTCTCTGTATGGGTGATAGATGTATGGATGGTCGGATGGTCTCTGTTATGGGTGAGATAGATGTATGGATGGTCGGATGGTCTCTGTATGGGTGAGATAGATGTATGGATGGTCGGATGGTCTCTGTATGGGTGATAGATGTATGGATGGTCGGATGGTCTCTGTATGGGTGAGATTAGATGTATGGATGGTCGGATGGTCTCTGTATGGGTGATAGATGTATGGATGGTCGGATGGTCTCTGTATGGGTGATAGATGTATGGATGGTCGGATGGTCTCTGTATGGGTGATAGATGTATGGATGGTCGGATGGTCTCTGTATGGGTGATATAGATGTATGGATGGTCGGATGGTCTCTGTATGGGTGATAGATGTATGGATGGTCGGATGGTCCTCTGTATGGGTGAGATAGATGTATGGATGGTCGGATGGTCTCTGTATGGGTGATAGATGTATGGATGGTCGGATGGTCTCTGTATGGGTGATAGATGTATGGATGGTCGGATGGTCTCTGTATGGGTGATAGATGTATGGATGTCGGATGGTCTCTGTATGGGTGATAGATGTATGGATGGTCGGATGGTCTCTGTATGGGTGATAGATGTATGGATGGTCGGATGGTCTCTGTATGGGTGATAGATGTATGGATGGTCGGATGTCTCTGTATGGGTGATAGATGTGTATGGATGGTCGGATGGTCTCTGTATGGGTGATAGATGTATGGATGGTCGGATGGTCTCTGTATGGGTGATAGATGTATGGATGGTCGGATGGTCTCTGTATGGGTGAGATAGATGTATGGATGGTCGGATGGTCTCTGTATGGGTGATAGATGTATGGATGGTCGGATGGTCTCTGTATGGGTGAGATAGATGTATGGATGGTCGGATGGTCTCTGTATGGGTGATAGATGTATGGATGGTCGGATGGTCTCTGTATGGGTGATAGATGTATGGATGGTCGGATGGGTCTCTGTATGGGTGATAGATGTATGGATGGTCGGATGGTCTCTGTATGGGTGATAGATGTATGGATGGTCGGATGGTCTCTGTATGGGTGATAGATGTATGGATGGTCGGATGGTCTCTGTATGGGTGATAGATGTATGGATGGTCGGATGGTCTCTGTATGGGTGATAGATGTATGGATGGTCGGATGGTCTCTGTATGGGTGATAGATGTATGGATGGTCGGATGGTCTCTGTATGGGTGATAGATGTATGGATGGTCGGATGGTCTCTGTATGGGGAGATAGATGTATGGATGGTCGGATGGTCTCTGTATGGGTGATAGATGTATGGATGGTCGGATGGTCTCTGTATGGGTGAGATAGATGTATGGATGGTCGGATGGTCTCTGTATGGGTGATAGATGTATGGATGGTCGGATGGTCTCTGTATGGGTGATAGATGTATGGATGGTCGGATGGTCTCTGTATGGGTGATAGATGTATGGATGGTCGGATGGTCTCTGTATGGGTGATAGATGTATGGATGGTCGGATGGTCTCTGTATGGGTGATAGATGTATGGATGGTCGGATGGTCTCTGTATGGGTGATAGATGTATGGATGGTCGGATGGTCTCTGTATGGGTGATAGATGTATGGATGGTCGGATGGTCTCTGTATGGGTGATAGATGTATGGATGGTCGGATGGTCTCTGTATGGGTGAGATAGATGTATGGATGGTCGGATGGTCTCTGTATGGGTGATAGATGTATGGATGGTCGGATGTCTCTGTATGGGTGATAGATGTATGGATGGTCGGATGGTCTCTGTATGGGTGATAGATGTATGGATGGTCGGATGGTCTCTGTATGGGTGATAGATGTATGGATGGTCGGATGGTCTCTGTATGGGTGATAGATGTATGGATGGTCGGATGGTCTCTGTATGGGTGATAGATGTATGGATGGTCGGATGGTCTCTGTATGGGTGATAGATGTATGGATGGTCGGATGGTCTCTGTATGGGTGATAGATGTATGGATGGTCGGATGGTCTCTGTATGGGTGATAGATGTATGGATGGTCGGATGGTCTCTGTATGGGTGATAGATGTATGGATGGTCGGATGGTCTCTGTATGGGTGATAGATGTATGGATGGTCGGATGGTCTCTGTATGGGTGAGATAGATGTATGGATGGTCGGATGGTCTCTGTATGGGTGATAGATGTATGGATGGTCGATGGTCTCTGTATGGGTGATAGATGTATGGATGGTCGGATGGTCTCTGTATGGGTGATAGATGTATGGATGGTCGGATGGTCTCTGTATGGGTGATAGATGTATGGATGGTCGGATGGTCTCTGTATGGGTGATAGATGTATGGATGGTCGGATGGTCTCTGTATGGGTGATAGATGTATGGATGGTCGGATGGTCTCTGTATGGGTGATAGATGTATGGATGGTCGGATGGTCTCTGTATGGGTGATAGATGTATGGATGGTTCGGATGGTCTCTGTATGGGTGATAGATGTATGGATGGTCGGATGGTCTCTGTATGGGTGATAGATGTATGGATGGTCGGATGGTCTCTGTATGGGTGATAGATGTATGGATGGTCGGATGGTCTCTGTATGGGTGATAGATGTATGGATGGTCGGATGGTCTCTGTATGGGTGATAGATGTATGGATGGTCGGATGGTCTCTGTATGGGTGATAGATGTATGGATGGTCGGATGGTCTCTGTATGGGTGATAGATGTATGGATGGTCGGATGGTCTCTGTATGGGGTGATAGATGTATGGATGGTCGGATGGTCTCTGTATGGGTGATAGATGTATGGATGGTCGGATGGTCTCTGTATGGGTGATAGATGTATGGATGGTCGGATGGTCTCTGTATGGGTGATAGATGTATGGATGGTCGGATGGTCTCTGTATGGGTGATAGATGTATGGATGGTCGGATGGTCTCTGTATGGGTGATAGATGTATGGATGGTCGGATGGTCTCTGTATGGTGATAGATGTATGGATGGTCGGAATGGTCTCTGTATGGGTGATAGATGTATGGATGGTCGGATGGTCTCTGTATGGGTGATAGATGTATGGATGGTCGGATGTCTCTGTATGGGTGATAGATGTATGGATGGTCGGATGGTCTCTGTATGGGTGATAGATGTATGGATGGTCGGATGGTCTCTGTATGGGTGATAGATGTATGGATGGTCGGATGGTCTCTGTATGGGTGATAGATGTATGGATGGTCGGATGGTCTCTGTATGGGGTGATAGATGTATGGATGGTCGGATGGTCTCTGTATGGGTGATAGATGTATGGATGGTCGGATGGTCTCTGTATGGGTGATAGATGTATGGATGGTCGGATGGTCTCTGTATGGGTGATAGATGTATGGATGGTCGGATGGTCTCTGTATGGGTGATAGATGTATGGATGGTCGGATGGTCTCTGTATGGGTGATAGATGTATGGATGGTCGGATGGTCTCTGTATGGGTGAGATAGATGTATGGATGGTCGGATGGTCTCTGTATGGGTGAGATAGATGTATGGATGGTCGGATGGTCTCTGTATGGGTGATAGATGTATGGATGGTCGGATGGTTCTCTGTATGGGTGATAGATGTATGGATGGTCGGATGGTCTCTGTATGGGTGATAGATGTATGGATGGTCGGATGGTCTCTGTATGGGTGATAGATGTATGGATGGTCGGATGGTCTCTGTATGGGTGATAGATGTATGGATGGTCGGATGGTCTCTGTATGGGTGATAGATGTATGGATGGTCGGATGGTCTCTGTATGGGTGATAGATGTATGGATGGTCGGATGGTCTCTGTATGGGTGATAGATGTATGGATGGTCGGATGGTCTCTGTATGGGTGATAGATGTATGGATGGTCGGATGGTCTCTGTATGGGTGATAGATGTATGGATGGTCGGATGGTCTCTGTATGGGTGATAGATGTATGGATGGTCGGATGGTCTCTGTATGGGTGATAGATGTATGGATGGTCGGATGGTCTCTGTATGGGTGATAGATGTATGGATGGTCGGATGGTCTCTGTATGGGTGATAGATGTATGGATGGTCGGATGGTCTCTGTATGGGTGATAGATGTATGGATGGTCGGATGGTCTCTGTATGGGTGATAGATGTATGGATGGTCGGATGGTCTCTGTATGGGTGATAGATGTATGGATGGTCGGATGGTCTCTGTATGGGTGATAGATGTATGGATGGTCGGATGGTCTCTGTATGGGTGATAGATGTATGGATGGTCGGATGGTCTCTGTATGGGTGATAGATGTATGGATGGTCGGATGGTCTCTGTATGGGTGATTAGATGTATGGATGGTCGGATGGTCTCTGTATGGGTGATAGATGTGTGGATGGTCGGATGGTCTCTGTATGGGTGATAGATGTATGGATGGTCGGATGGTCTCTGTATGGGTGAGATAGATGTATGGATGGTCGGATGGTCTCTGTATGGGTGATAGATGTATGGATGGTCGGATGGTCTCTGTATGGGTTGATAGATGTATGGATGGTCGGATGGTCTCTGTATGGGTGAGTTAGATGTATGGATGGTCGGATGGTCTCTGTATGGGTGATAGATGTATGGATGGTCGGATGGTCTCTGTATGGGTGATAGATGTATGGATGTTCGGATGGTCTCTGTATGGGTGATAGATGTATGGATGGTCGGATGGTCTCTGTATGGGTGATAGATGTATGGATGGTCGGATGGTCTCTGTATGGGTGATAGATGTATGGATGGTCGGATGGTCTCTGTATGGGTGATAGATGTATGGATGGTCGGATGGTCTCTGTATGGGTGATAGATCGTATGGATGGTCGGATGGTCTCTGTATGGGTGATAGATGTATGGATGGTCGGATGGGTCTCTGTATGGGTGATAGATGTATGGATGGTCGGATGGTCTCTGTATGGGTGTGATAGATGTATGGATGGTCGGATGGTCTCTGTATGGGTGATAGATGTATGGATGGTCGGATGGTCTCTGTATGGGTGATAGATGTATGGATGGTCGGATGGTCTCTGTATGGTGATAGATGTATGGATGGTCGGATGGTCTCCTGGTATGGGGTGATATATGTATGGATGGTCGGATGGTCTCTGTATGGGTGGATAGATGTATGGATGGTCGGATGGTCTCTGTATGGGTGATAGATGTATGGATGGGTCGGATGGTCTCTGTATGGGTGATAGATGTATGGATGGTCGGATGGTCTCTGTATGGGTGATAGATGTATGGATGGTCGGATGGTCTCTGTATGGGTGAGATAGATGTATGGATGGTCGGATGGTCTCTGTATGGGTGATAGATGTATGGATGGTCGGATGGTCTCTGTATGAGGTGATATATGTATGGATGGTCGGATGGTCTCTGTATGGGTGATAGATGTATGGATGGTCGGATGGTCTCTGTATGAGTGATAGATGTATGGATGGTCGGATGGTCTCTGTATGGGTGATAGATGTATGGATGGTCGGATGGTCTCTGTATGGGTGATAGATGTATGGATGGTCGGATGGTCTCTGTATGGGTGAAAGATGTATGGATGGTCGGATGGTCTCGTGTATGGGTGATAGATGTATGGATGGTCGGATGGTCTCTGTATGGTGAGATAGATGTATGGATGGTCGGATGGTCTCTGTATGGGTGATAGATGTATGGATGGTCGGATGGTCTCTGTATGGGTGATAGATGTGTTGGATGGTCGGGATGGTCTCTGTATGGGTGATAGATGTATGGATGTCGGATGGTCTCTGTATGGGTGATAGATGTATGGATGGCCGGATGGTGTCTGTATGGGTGATAGATGTATGGATGGCCGGATGGTCTCTGTATGGGTGATAGATGTATGGATGGTCGGATGGTCTCTGTATGGGTGATGATGTATGGATGACGGATGCATGACGTCATATCTAAGCAAATGCGTTTTTTTTGGCCGCTATTGACCAGATACAACCAAATAATTGCACCACTGTATTCTGATACAAAACTGCTTTCTAGAAACACGTCTTGTTTATTTATATTTATCAATAAAAAAAATTACCTTCATTGACCGGAACTTGGACCCAAACTTGACATTAACTTCACGTAAATGAAGTCAGGTGGTACAATTACTATCACTATCGAATTATACGTGGAAAATAACCCATAAAACATGTGATGCATGACTTCTGTACATATTTTTAGCATAGTGGCCTTTTGTGACCTGACCCTGACCTTGACCTTGGCCAAACAATCTCACTTTAGCTCATGGGGATGTGTATCATACCTTTGACAGCACTTTGGGTGATCATGGTCGTAATCGAAGGCTTTGGATGGAAAGTATAGCACATAAACTCAAATACGTTCGATTTTGACCTTTGACCTGATCGTGACCTGACATTTGACGTCACTTTGACATTTTTTAGTATGCTTTAGATTCATCCCATTGAGAGCTTTCGATTGCCGACTTGCGCGTCTCGCTGCGGATCATTGGTTCGGAAGATAACCAGGGGGCGTAGTAATACGCGCCTACTTCATACCACAATCATACATACATCATCATTTGCAATCATATATCAAACAAGCACGCAGTTCACGCTTGGAAGGCGCCCCACACTGGCATGCCAAGCAGGTCAAAAGGTAGAGCGTGAATGTTGCAAGCCCTCTCGTCAGAGCTGTTTTCCCAGCGCTGGCTACTCGGCTGGTATATGGCCGTGTCGTGGTCTGGTGCGGGGCAGACGAGAACCGGAGATGCTCGGAGACGGTGGCAGGGGAGAACCGGAGACGCTCGAGACGGGCCCTGAGGTGGTCATGACGTCAGCAGGCGGTGGTTGAGCAACGCCGCGTGACCGGGCGGCTGACCGGGCTGTCTGTCTGTTTATCGACAGCACGTGCCCCGCGACGCCGCCGCGACGCCTGCGCTGCAGGAGAGATGCTGCGCCGCAAAACTCCTGCGGATGCACGCGCTGACTGCGGCCATCGGGCGGGCGCTGGACCGAGCCGCCGGCGACCAATGAGCGGCCGCCACGTCACCGGCCCGGCCGGCAGGACCGGCCGTGCCATCAACACTCAGCAGGTTCAGGCGGC
>JAXIVJ010003796.1:0-2500 GCA_036785665.1 Chirona hameri
CAAGCCTGTTACCCGCAGGTCAGGCAGGTCAGGTTTGGTCAGGACAGGACAGGTCAGGTCAGGTCAGGTCAGGTCAGGTCAGGTCAGGACAGGTCAGGACAGGTCAGGACAGGGCAGGACAGGACAGGACAGGACAGTACAGTACAGGACAGGACAGGTCCGGTCCGGTTAGGCCAGGTCATGTCAGGTCAGGCAGGTCAGGCAGGTCAGGTCAGGTCAGGTCAGGTCAGGTCAGCACAGGTCAGGTCAGGTCCGGTTAGAACAGGTCAGGCAGGACAGGCAGGACAGGTCAGGTCAGGTCAGGCCAGGTCAGGTCAGGTCAGGTCAGACAGGTCAGGTCAGGTCAGCCTGTTTACCTGCGGGCGGTGGAGCTCCAGGCGCGGTTAGCCGGTCAGGTCGGGTCAGACAGTGGCCAGTTTGCGCCGCAGGTCCTGGTAGGCGGGGCTCCACTCGCCATAGTGGATCGAGAAGATGGCAATCCCTCTCTCGGCTGCCCACCGCAGCTCGTCACTCAGTTCCCTGTGGCAAACCATACACATTACTCGGACATCTACAACCAGTAAGACGCCGCCCTTACCGGGTCGGCAACCGAAAGGACAGGTAGTGTTCCTTCCCAATGTGAATGAGCACTCCAGAACCTTGTTTGAATTGAAAAGGGAAGGGCAAATTGCCTACCGACTGTATTGGCTGCAACTCATGTCGCGCTGTTGCCATGGACGCGTGCTTTAAATGGGCAAACAGGGTGGTGCCTCGGCGCGTGCTACTCCTAAGCCCAACAACGCAGCATTTCAAAACTTTAGTAGGATACTTTTAAGATATGAACGATTTGGTGTGCAAATTTTCAAGACACATCCATGGAGTAGTTGCAGAGGAATATGTCTCTGAAAACCATGGCTACGGTCAGGTCTGGTCAGTACCGGCTGTGTGCGTGCGTGCGTGCGTGCGCATGGGCGCATGGGCGCATGGGCGCATGGACGCATGGGCGCCTGTCCGTCTGTCTCTGTGGCTGTCTCCGTCTCCGTCTCCGTCTCCGTCTCTGCGCGTGTGCGCGTGTGCGCGTGTGCGCGTGTGCGCGTGTGCGCGTGTGCGCGTGTGCGCGTGTGCGCGTGTGCGCGTGTGCGCGTGTGCGCGTGTGCGCGTGTGCGCGTGTGCGCGTGTGCGCGTGTGCGCGTGTGCGCGTGTGCGCGTGTGCGCGTGTGCGCGTGTGCGCGTGTGCGCGTGTGCGCGTGTGCGCGTGTGCGCGTGTGCGCGTGTGCGCGTGTGCGCGTGTGCGCGTGTGCGCGTGTGCGCGTGTGCGCGTGTGCGCGTGTGCGCGTGTGCGCGTGTGCGCGTGTGCGCGTGTGCGCGTGTGCGCGTGTGCGCGTGTGCGCGTGTGCGCGTGTGCGCGTGTGCGCGTGTGCGCGTGTGCGCGTGTGCGCGTGTGCGCGTGTGCGCGTGTGCGCGTGTGCGCGTGTGCGCGTGTGCGCGTGTGCGCGTGTGCGCGTGTGCGCGTGTGCGCGTGTGCGCGTGTGCGCGTGTGCGCGTGTGCGCGTGTGCGCGTGTGCGCGTGTGCGCGTGTGCGCGTGTGCGCGTGTGCGCGTGTGCGCGTGTGCGCGTGTGCGCGTGTGCGCGTGTGCGCGTGTGCGCGTGTGCGCGTGTGCGCGTGTGCGCGTGTGCGCGTGTGCGCGTGTGCGCGTGTGCGCGTGTGCGCGTGTGCGCGTGTGCGCGTGTGCGCGTGTGCGCGTGTGCGCGTGTGCGCGTGTGCGCGTGTGCGCGTGTGCGCGTGTGCGCGTGTGCGCGTGTGCGCGTGTGCGCGTGTGCGCGTGTGCGCGTGTGCGCGTGTGCGCGTGTGCGCGTGTGCGCGTGTGCGCGTGTGCGCGTGTGCGCGTGTGCGCGTGTGCGCGTGTGCGCGTGTGCGCGTGTGCGCGTGTGCGCGTGTGCGCGTGTGCGCGTGTGCGCGTGTGCGCGTGTGCGCGTGTGCGCGTGTGCGCGTGTGCGCGTGTGCGCGTGTGCGCGTGTGCGCGTGTGCGCGTGTGCGCGTGTGCGCGTGTGCGCGTGTGCGCGTGTGCGCGTGTGCGCGTGTGCGCGTGTGCGCGTGTGCGCGTGTGCGCGTGTGCGCGTGTGCGCGTGTGCGCGTGTGCGCGTGTGCGCGTGTGCGCGTGTGCGCGTGTGCGCGTGTGCGCGTGTGCGCGTGTGCGCGTGTGCGCGTGTGCGCGTGTGCGCGTGTGCGCGTGTGCGCGTGTGCGCGTGTGCGCGTGTGCGCGTGTGCGCGTGTGCGCGTGTGCGCGTGTGCGCGTGTGCGCGTGTGCGCGTGTGCGCGTGTGCGCGTGTGCGCGTGTGCGCGTGTGCGCGTGTGCGCGTGTGCGCGTGTGCGCGTGTGCGCGTGTGCGCGTGTGCGCGTGTGCGCGTGTGCGCGTGTGCGCGTGTGCGCGTGTGCGCGTGTGCGCGTGTGCGCGTGTGCGCGTGTGCGCGTGTGCGCGTGTGCGCGTGTGCGCGTGTGCGCGTGTGCGCGTGTGCGCGT
>JAXIVJ010003796.1:7500-85000 GCA_036785665.1 Chirona hameri
GGAGAGTTCAGCAGCTCCTGTCCACACAGCCACACCGACAGTCCCGACACCGGGGAGAGTTCAGCAGCTCCTGTCCACACAGCCACACCGTCAGTCCCGACACCGGGGAGAGTTCAGCAGCTCCTGTCCACACAGCCAACCCACACACCGTCAGTCCCGACACCGGGGAGAGTTCAGCAGCTCCTGTCCACACAGCCAACCCACACACCGTCAGTCCCGACACCGGGGAGAGTTCAGCAGCTCCTGTCCACACAGCCACACCGTCAGTCCCGACACCGGGGAGAGTTCAGCAGCTCCTGTCCACACAGCCACACCGTCAGTCCCGACACCGGGGAGAGTTCAGCAGCTCCTGTCCACACAGCCAACCCACACACCGTCAGTCCCGACACCGGGGAGAGTTCAGCAGCTCCTGTCCACACAGCCAACCCACACACCGTCAGTCCCGACACCGGGGAGAGTTCAGCACTTCCTGTCCACACAGCCAACCCACACACCGTCAGTCCCGACACCGGGGAGAGTTCAGCAGCTCCTGGCCACACAGCCAACCCACACACCGTCAGTTCCGACAGCGGGGAGCGTTCAGCAGCTCCTGTCCACACAGCCACACCGTCAGTCCCGACACCGGGGAGAGTTCAGCAGCTCCTGTCCACACAGCCAACCCACACACCGTCAGTCCCGACACCGGGGAGAGTTCAGCAGCTCCTGTCCACACAGCCACACCGTCAGTCCGACACCGGGGAGAGTTCAGCAGCTCCTGTCCACACAGCCACACCGTCAGTCCGACACCGGGGAGAGTTCAGCAGCTCCTGTCCACACAGCCAACCCACACACCGTCAGTCCCGACACCGGGGAGAGTTCAGCAGCTCCTGTCCACACAGTCAACCCACACACCGTCAGTCCCGACACCGGGGAGAGTTCAGCAGCTCCTGTCCACACAGTCAACCCACACACCGTCAGTCCCGACACCGGGGAGAGTTCAGCAGCTCCTGTCCACACAACCACACCGTCAGTTCCGACACCGGGGAGAGTTCAGCAGCTCCTGCCCACACAGCCACACCGTCAGTCCCGACACCGGGGAGAGTTCAGCAGCTCCTGTCCACACAGCCAACCCACACACCGTCAGTCCCGACACCGGGGAGAGTTCAGCAGCTCCTGTCCACACAGCCAACCCACACACCGTCAGTCCCGACACCGGGGAGAGTTCAGCAGCTCCTGTCCACACAGCCAACCCACACACCATCAGTCCCGACACCGGGGAGAGTTCAGCAGCTCCTGTCCACACAGCCAACCCACACACCGTCAGTCCCGACACCGGGGAGAGTTCAGCAGCTCCTGTCCACACAGCCAACCCACACACCGTCAGTTCCGACACCGGGGAGAGTTCAGCAGCTCCTGTCCACACAGCCAACCCACACACCGTCAGTCCCGACACCGGGGAGAGTTCAGCAGCTCCTGTCCACACAGCCACACCGTCAGTCCCGACACCGGGGAGAGTTCAGCAGCTCCTGTCCACACAGCCACACCGTCAGTCCCGACACCGGGGAGAGTTCAGCAGCTCCTGTCCACACAGCCACACCGTCAGTTCCGACACCGGGGAGAGTTCAGCAGCTCCTGTCCACACAGCCAACCCACACACCGTCAGTCCCGACACCGGGGAGAGTTCAGCAGCTCCTGTCCACACAGCCAACCCACACACCGTCAGTCCCGACACCGGGGAGAGTTCAGCAGCTCCTGTCCACACAGCCACACCGTCAGTCCCGACACCGGGGAGAGTTCAGCAGCTCCTGTCCACACAGCCAGCCCACACACCGTCAGTCCGACACCGGGGAGAGTTCAGCAGCTCCTGTCCACACAGCCACACCGTCAGTCCCGACACCGGGGAGAGTTCAGCAGCTCCTGTCCACACAGCCAACCCACACACCGTCAGTTCCGACACCGGGGAGAGTTCAGCAGCTCCTGTCCACACAGCCACACCGTCAGTCCCGACACCGGGGAGAGTTCAGCAGCTCCTGTCCACACAGCCAACCCACACACCGTCAGTTCCGACACCGGGGAGAGTTCAACAGCTCCTGTCCACACAGCCACACCGTCAGTTCCGACACCGGGGAGAGTTCAGCAGCTCCTGTCCACACAGCCACACCGTCAGTTCCGACACCGGGGAGAGTTCAGCAGCTCCTGTCCACACAGCCAACCCACACACCGTCAGTCCCGACACCGGGGAGAGTTCAGCAGCTCCTGTCCACACAGCCAACCCACACACCGTCAGTCCCGACACCGGGGAGAGTTCAGCAGCTCCTGTCCACACAGCCAACCCACACACCGTCAGTCCCGACACCGGGGAGAGTTCAGCAGCTCCTGTCCACACAGCCACACCGTCAGTCCCGACACCGGGGAGAGTTCAGCAGCTCCTGTCCACACAGCCACACCGTCAGTCCCGACACCGGGGAGAGTTCAGCAGCTCCTGTCCACACAGCCACACCGTCAGTTCCGACACCGGGGAGAGTTCAGCAGCTCCTGTCCACACAGCCAACCCACACACCGTCAGTCCCGACACCGGGGAGAGTTCAGCAGCTCCTGTCCACACAGCCAACCCACACACCGTCAGTCCCGACACCGGGGAGAGTTCAGCAGCTCCTGTCCACACAGCCAACCCACACACCGTCAGTCCCGACACCGGGGAGAGTTCAGCAGCTCCTGTCCACACAGCCACACCGTCAGTCCCGACACCGGGGAGAGTTCAGCAGCTCCTGTCCACACAGCCAGCCCACACACCGTCAGTCCGACACCGGGGAGAGTTCAGCAGCTCCTGTCCACACAGCCACACCGTCAGTCCCGACACCGGGGAGAGTTCAGCAGCTCCTGTCCACACAGCCAACCCACACACCGTCAGTTCCGACACCGGGGAGAGTTCAGCAGCTCCTGTCCACACAGCCACACCGTCAGTCCCGACACCGGGGAGAGTTCAGCAGCTCCTGTCCACACAGCCAACCCACACACCGTCAGTTCCGACACCGGGGAGAGTTCAACAGCTCCTGTCCACACAGCCACACCGTCAGTTCCGACACCGGGGAGAGTTCAGCAGCTCCTGTCCACACAGCCACACCGTCAGTTCCGACACCGGGGAGAGTTCAGCAGCTCCTGTCCACACAGCCACACCGTCAGTCCCGACACCGGAGAGAGTTCAGTAGCTCCTGTCCACACAGCCAACCCACACACCGTCAGTTCCGACACCGGGGAGAGTTCAGCAGCTCCTGTCCACACAGCCACACCGTCAGTTCCGACACCGGGGAGAGTTCAGCAGCTCCTGTCCACACAGCCAACCCACACACCGTCAGTTCCGACACCGGGGAGAGTTCAGCAGCTCCTGTCCACACAGCCACACCGTCAGTTCCGACACCGGGGAGAGTTCAGCAGCTCCTGTCCACACAGCCACACCGTCAGTTCCGACACCGGGGAGAGTTCAGCAGCTCCTGTCCACACAGCCACACCGTCAGTCCCGACACCGGGGAGAGTTCAGCAGCTCCTGTCCACACAGCCAACCCACACACCGTCAGTTCCGACACCGGGGAGAGTTTAGCAGCTCCTGTCCACACAGCCACACCGTCAGTCCCGACACCGGGGAGAGTTCAGCAGCTCCTGTCCACACAGCCACACCGTCAGTCCCGACACCGGGGAGAGTTCAGCAGCTCCTGTCCACACAGCCACACCGTCAGTCCCGACACCGGGGAGAGTTCAGCAGCTCCTGTCCACACAGCCACACCGTCAGTCCCGACACCGGGGAGAGTTCAGCAGCTCCTGTCCACACAGCCGACCCACACACCGTCAGTTCCGACACCGGGGAGAGTTCAGCAGCTCCTGTCCACACAGCCACACCGTCAGTCCCGACACCGGGGAGAGTTCAGCAGCTCCTGTCCACACAGCCACACCGTCAGTCCGACACCGGGGAGAGTTCAGCAGCTCCTGTCCACACAGCCACACCGTCAGTCCCGACACCGGGGAGAGTTCAGCAGCTCCTGTCCACACAGCCAACCCACACACCGTCAGTCCCGACACCGGGGAGAGTTCAGCAGCTCATGTCCACACAGCCACACCGTCAGTCCCGACACCGGGGAGAGTTCAGCAGCTCCTGTCCACACAGCCAACCCACACACCGTCAGTCCCGACACCGGGGAGAGTTCAGCAGCTCCTGTCCACACAGCCAACCCACACACCGTCAGTCCCGACACCGGGGAGAGTTCAGCAGCTCCTGTCCACACAGCCACACCGTCAGTCCCGACACCGGGGAGAGTTCAGCAGCTCCTGTCCACACAGCCAACCCACACACCGTCAGTCCCGACACCGGGGAGAGTTCAGCAGCTCCAAGCCACACAGCCAACCCACACACCGTCAGTTCCGACAGCGGGGAGCGTTCAGCAGCTCCTGTCCACACAGCCACACCGTCAGTCCCGACACCGGGGAGAGTTCAGCAGCTCCTGTCCACACAGCCAACCCACACACCGTCAGTCCCGACACCGGGGAGAGTTCAGCAGCTCCTGTCCACACAGCCAACCCACACACCGTCAGTCCCGACACCGGGAAGAGTTCAGCAGCTCCTGTCCACACAGCCACACCGTCAGTTCCGACACCGGGGAGAGTTCAGCACCTCCTGTCCACACAGCCACACCGTCAGTCCGACACCGGGGAGAGTTCAGCAGCTCCTGTCCACACAGCCACACCGTCAGTCCCGACACCGGGGAGAGTTCAGCAGCTCCTGTCCACACAGCCAACCCACACACCGTCAGTTCCGACACCGGGGAGAGTTCAGCAGCTTCTGTCCACACAGCCAACCCACACACCGTCAGTTCCGACACCGGGGAGAGTTCAGCAGCTTCTGTCCACACAGCCAACCCACACACCGTCAGTTCCGACAGCGGGGAGAGTTCAGCACCTCCTGTCCACACAGCCAACCCACACACCGTCAGTCCCGACACCGGGGAGAGTTTAGCAGCTCCTGTCCACACAGCCACACCGTCAGTCTCGACACCGGAGAGTTCAGCAGCTCCTGTCCACACAGCCAACCCACACACCGTCAGTCCGACACCGGGGAGAGTTCAGCAGCTCCTGTCCACACAGCCACACCGTCAGTCCCGGCACCGGGGAGAGTTCAGCAGCTCCTGTCCACACAGTCACACCGTCAGTTCCGACACCGGGGAGAGTTCAGCAGCTCCTGTCCACACAGCCAACCCACACACCGTCAGTTCCGACACCGGGGAGAGTTCAGCAGCTCCTGTCCACACAGCCACACCGTCAGTCCCGACACCGGGGAGAGTTCAGCAGCTCCTGTCCACACAGTCACACCGTCAGTTCCGACACCGGGGAGAGTTCAGAAGCTCCTGTCCACACAGCCAACCCACACACCGTCAGTTCCGACACCGGGGAGAGTTCAGCAGCTCCTGTCCACACAGCCAGCCCACACACCGTCAGTTCCGACACCGGGGAGAGTTCAGCAGCTCCTGTCCACACAGCCAGCCCACACACCGTCAGTTCCGACACCGGGGAGAGTTCAGCAGCTCCTGTCCACACAGCCAACCCACACACCGTCAGTCCCGACACCGGGGAGAGTTCAGCAGCTCCTGTCCACACAGCCAGCCCACACACCGTCAGTTCCGACACCGGGGAGAGTTCAGCAGCTCCTGTCCACACAGCCAACCTACACACCGTCAGTCCCGACACCGGGGAGAGTTCAGCAGCTCCTGTCCACACAGCCACACCGTCAGTCCCGACACCGGGGAGAGTTCAGCAGCTCCTGTCCACACAGCCACACCGTCAGTCCCGACACCGGGGAGAGTTCAGCAGCTCCTGTCCACACAGCCACACCGTCAGTCCCGACACCGGGGAGAGTTCAGAAGCTCCTGTCCACACAGTCACACCGTCAGTTCCGACACCGGGGAGAGTTCAGCAGCTCCTGTCCACACAGCCAACCCACACACCGTCAGTCCCGACACCGGGGAGAGTTCAGCAGCTCCTGTCCACACAGCCACACCGTCAGTCCCGACACCGGGGAGAGTTCAGCAGCTCCTGTCCACACAGCCACACCGTCAGTTCCGACACCGGGGAGAGTTCAGCAGCTCCTGTCCACACAGCCAACCCACACACCGTCAGTCCCGACACCGGGGAGAGTTCAGCAGCTCCTGTCCACACAGCCACACCGTCAGTTCCGACACCGGGGAGAGTTCAGCAGCTCCTGTCCACACAGCCAACCCACACACCGTCAGTCCCGACACCGGGGAGAGTTCAGCAGCTCCTGTCCACACAGCCACACCGTCAGTCCCGACACCGGGGAGAGTTCAGCAGCTCCTGTCCACACAGCCACACCGTCAGTTCCGACACCGGGGAGAGTTCAGCAGCTCCTGTCCACACAGCCAACCCACACACCGTCAGTCCCGACACCGGGGAGAGTTCAGCAGCTCCTGTCCACACAGTCACAACGTCAGTCCCGACACCGGGGAGAGTTCAGCAGCTCCTGTCCACACAGCCACACCGTCAGTCCCGACACCAGGGAGAGTTCCGCAGCTTCTGTCCACACAGCCACACCGTCAGTCCCGACACCGGGGAGAGTTCAGCAGCTCCTGTCCACACATCCACACCGTCAGTCCCGACACCGGGGAGAGTTCAGCAGCTCCTGTCCACACAGCCACACCGTCAGTTCCGACACCGGGGAGAGTTCAGCAGCTCCTGTCCGCACAGCCAACCCACACACCGTCAGTTCCGACACCGGGGAGAGTTCAGCAGCTCCTGTCCACACAGCCAACCCACACACCGTCAGTTCCGACACCGGGGAGAGTTCAGCAGCTCCTGTCCACACAGCCAGCCCACACACCGTCAGTTCCGACACCGGGGAGAGTTCAGCAGCTCCTGTCCACACAGCCAGCCCACACACCGTCAGTTCCGACACCGGGGAGAGTTCAGCAGCTCCTGTCCACACAGCCAACCCACACACCGTCAGTTCCGACACCGGGGAGAGTTCAGCAGCTCCTGTCCACACAGCCAGCCCACACACCGTCAGTTCCGACACCGGGGAGAGTTCAGCAGCTCCTGTCCACACAGCCAGCCCACACACCGTCAGTTCCGACACCGGGGAGAGTTCAGCAGCTCCTGTCCACACAGCCACACCACCAGTCCCGACACCGGGGAGAGTTCAGCAGCTCCTGTCCACACAGTCAACCCACACACCGTCAGTCCCGACACCGGGGAGAGTTCAGCAGCTCCTGTCCACACAGCCAACCCACACACCGTCAGTTCCGACACCGGGGAGAGTTCAGCAGCTCCTGTCCACACAGCCAGCCCACACACCGTCAGTTCCGACACCGGGGAGAGTTCAGCAGCTCCTGTCCACACAGCCACACCACCAGTCCCGACACCGGGGAGAGTTCAGCAGCTCCTGTCCACACAGTCAACCCACACACCGTCAGTCCCGACACCGGGGAGAGTTCAGCAGGTCCTGTCCACACAGCGAACCCACACACCGTCAGTCCCGACACCGGGGAGAGTTCAGCAGCTCCTGTCCACACAGCCACACCACCAGTCCCGACACCGGGGAGAGTTCAGCAGCTCCTGTCCACACAGTCAACCCACACACCGTCAGTTCCGACACCGGGGAGAGTTCAGCAGCTCCTGTCCACACAGCCAACCCACACACCGTCAGTCCCGACACCGGGGAGAGTTCAGCACCTCCTGTCCACACAGCCAACCCACACACCGTCAGTTCCGACACCGGGGAGAGTTCAGCAGCTCCTGTCCACACAGCCAACCCACACACCGTCAGTCTCGACACCGGAGAGTTCAGCAGCTCCTGTCCACACAGCCGACCCACACACCGTCAGTCCCGACACCGGGGAGAGTTCAGCAGCTCCTGTCCACACAGCCACACCGTCAGTCCCGACACCGGGGAGAGTTCAGCAGCTCCTGTCCACACAGCCACACCGTCAGTCCCGACACCGGGGAGAGTTCAGCAGCTCCTGTCCACACAGCCACACCGTCAGTCCCGACACCGGGGAGAGTTCAGCAGCTCCTGTCCACACAGCCACACCGTCAGTTCCGACACCGAGGAGAGTTCAGCAGCTCCTGTCCACACAGCCAACCCACACACCGTCAGTCCCGACACCGGGGAGAGTTCAGCAGCTCCTGTCCACACAGCCAACCCACACACCGTCAGTTCCGACACCGGGGAGAGTTCAGCAGCTCCTGTCCACACAGCCAAACCACACACCGTCAGTCCCGACACCGGGGAGAGTTCAGCAGCTCCTGTCCACACAGCCACACCGTCAGTCCCGACACCGGGGAGAGTTCAGCAGCTCCTGTCCACACAGCCAGCCCACACACCGTCAGTCCGACACCGGGGAGAGTTCAGCAGCTCCTGTCCACACAGCCACACCGTCAGTCCCGACACCGGGGAGAGTTCAGCAGCTCCTGTCCACACAGCCAACCCATACACCGTCAGTTCCGACACCGGGGAGAGTTCAGCAGCTCCTGTCCACACAGCCACACCGTCAGTCCCGACACCGGGGAGAGTTCAGCAGCTCCTGTCCACACAGCCAACCCACACACCGTCAGTTCCGACACCGGGGAGAGTTCAGCAGCTCCTGTCCACACAGCCACACCGTCAGTTCCGACACCGGGGAGAGTTCAGCAGCTCCTGTCCACACAGCCACACCGTCAGTTCCGACACCGGGGAGAGTTCAGCAGCTCCTGTCCACACAGCCACACCGTCAGTCCCGACACCGGAGAGAGTTCAGTAGCTCCTGTCCACACAGCCAACCCACACACCGTCAGTTCCGACACCGGGGAGAGTTCAGCAGCTCCTGTCCACACAGCCACACCGTCAGTTCCGACACCGGGGAGAGTTCAGCAGCTCCTGTCCACACAGCCAACCCACACACCGTCAGTTCCGACACCGGGGAGAGTTCAGCAGCTCCTGTCCACACAGCCACACCGTCAGTTCCGACACCGGGGAGAGTTCAGCAGCTCCTGTCCACACAGCCACACCGTCAGTTCCGACACCGGGGAGAGTTCAGCAGCTCCTGTCCACACAGCCACACCGTCAGTCCCGACACCGGGGAGAGTTCAGCAGCTCCTGTCCACACAGCCAACCCACACACCGTCAGTTCCGACACCGGGGAGAGTTTAGCAGCTCCTGTCCACACAGCCACACCGTCAGTCCCGACACCGGGGAGAGTTCAGCAGCTCCTGTCCACACAGCCACACCGTCAGTCCCGACACCGGGGAGAGTTCAGCAGCTCCTGTCCACACAGCCACACCGTCAGTCCCGACACCGGGGAGAGTTCAGCAGCTCCTGTCCACACAGCCACACCGTCAGTCCCGACACCGGGGAGAGTTCAGCAGCTCCTGTCCACACAGCCGACCCACACACCGTCAGTTCCGACACCGGGGAGAGTTCAGCAGCTCCTGTCCACACAGCCACACCGTCAGTCCCGACACCGGGGAGAGTTCAGCAGCTCCTGTCCACACAGCCACACCGTCAGTCCGACACCGGGGAGAGTTCAGCAGCTCCTGTCCACACAGCCACACCGTCAGTCCCGACACCGGGGAGAGTTCAGCAGCTCCTGTCCACACATCCAACCCACACACCGTCAGTCCCGACACCGGGGAGAGTTCAGCAGCTCCTGTCCACACAGCCACACCGTCAGTCCCGACACCGGGGAGAGTTCAGCAGCTCCTGTCCACACAGCCAACCCACACACCGTCAGTTCCGACAGCGGGGAGAGTTCAGCAGCTCCTGTCCACACAGCCAACCCACACACCGTCAGTCCCGACACCGGGGAGAGTTCAGCAGCTCCTGTCCACACAGCCAACCCACACACCGTCAGTCCCGACACCGGGGAGAGTTCAGCAGCTCCTGTCCACACAGCCACACCGTCAGTCCCGACACCGGGGAGAGTTCAGCAGCTCCTGTCCACACAGCCAACCCACACACCGTCAGTCCCGACACCGGGGAGAGTTCAGCAGCTCCTGTCCACACAGCCAACCCACACACCGTCAGTCCCGACACCGGGGAGAGTTCAGCAGCTCCTGTCCGCACAGCCACACCGTCAGTCCCGACACCGGGGAGAGTTCAGCAGCTCCTGTCCACACAGCCAACCCACACACCGTCAGTTCCGACACCGGGGAGAGTTCAGCAGCTCCTGTCCACACAGTCAACCCACACACCGTCAGTTCCGACACCGGGGAGAGTTCAGCACTTCCTGTCCACACAGCCAACCCACACACCGTCAGTCCCGACACCGGGGAGAGTTCAGCAGCTCCAAGCCACACAGCCAACCCACACACCGTCAGTTCCGACAGCGGGGAGCGTTCAGCAGCTCCTGTCCACACAGCCACACCGTCAGTCCCGACACCGGGGAGAGTTCAGCAGCTCCTGTCCACACAGCCAACCCACACACCGTCAGTCCCGACACCGGGGAGAGTTCAGCAGCTCCTGTCCACACAGCCAACCCACACACCGTCAGTCCCGACACCGGGAAGAGTTCAGCAGCTCATGTCCACACAGCCACACCGTCAGTTCCGACACCGGGGAGAGTTCAGCACCTCCTGTCCACACAGCCACACCGTCAGTCCCGACACCGGGGAGAGTTCAGCAGCTCCTGTCCACACAGCCAACCCACACACCGTCAGTCCGACACCGGGGAGAGTTCAGCAGCTCCTGTCCACACAGCCACACCGTCAGTCCCGGTACCGGGGAGAGTTCAGCAGCTCCTGTCCACACAGTCACACCGTCAGTTCCGACACCGGGGAGAGTTCAGCAGCTCCTGTCCACACAGCCAACCCACACACCGTCAGTTCCGACACCGGGGAGAGTTCAGCAGCTCCTGTCCACACAGCCACACCGTCAGTCCCGACACCGGGGAGAGTTCAGCAGCTCCTGTCCACACAGCCAACCCACACACCGTCAGTTCCGACACCGGGGAGAGTTCAGCAGCTTCTGTCCACACAGCCAACCCACACACCGTCAGTTCCGACACCGGGGAGAGTTCAGCAGCTTCTGTCCACACAGCCAACCCACACACCGTCAGTTCCGACACCGGGGAGAGTTCAGCACCTCCTGTCCACACAGCCAACCCACACACCGTCAGTTCCGACACCGGGGAGAGTTCGGCAGCTCCTGTCCACACAGCCACACCGTCAGTCTCGACACCGGGGAGAGTTCAGCAGCTCCTGTCCACACAGCCAACCCACACACCGTCAGTTCCGACACCGGGGAGAGTTCGGCAGCTCCTGTCCACACAGCCACACCGTCAGTCCCGACACCGGGGAGAGTTCAGCAGCTCCTGTCCACACAGTCACACCGTCAGTTCCGACACCGGGGAGAGTTCAGAAGCTCCTGTCCACACAGCCAACCCACACACCGTCAGTTCCGACACCGGGGAGAGTTCAGCAGCTCCTGTCCACACAGCCAGCCCACACACCGTCAGTTCCGACACCGGGGAGAGTTCAGCAGCTCCTGTCCACACAGCCAACCCACACACCGTCAGTCCCGACACCGGGGAGAGTTCAGCAGCTCCTGTCCACACAGCCAGCCCACACACCGTCAGTTCCGACACCGGGGAGAGTTCAGCAGCTCCTGTCCACACAGCCAACCTACACACCGTCAGTCCCGACACCGGGGAGAGTTCAGCAGCTCCTGTCCACACAGCCACACCGTCAGTCCCGACACCGGGGAGAGTTCAGCAGCTCCTGTCCACACAGCCACACCGTCAGTCCCGACACCGGGGAGAGTTCAGCAGCTCCTGTCCACACAGCCACACCGTCAGTCCCGACACCGGGGAGAGTTCAGCAGCTCCTGTCCACACAGCCAACCCACACACCGTCAGTCCCGACACCTGGGAGAGTTCAGCAGCTCCTGTCCACACAGCCACACCGTCAGTCCCGACACCGGGGAGAGTTCAGCAGCTCCTGTCCACACAGCCATACCGTCAGTTCCGACACCGGGGAGAGTTCAGCAGCTCCTGTCCACACAGCCAACCCACACACCGTCAGTCCCGACACCGGGAAGAGTTCAGCAGCTCCTGTCCACACAGCCACACCGTCAGTTCCGACACCGGGGAGAGTTCAGCACCTCCTGTCCACACAGCCACACCGTCAGTCCCGACACCGGGGAGAGTTCAGCAGCTCCTGTCCACACAGCCAACCCACACACCGTCAGTTCCGACACCGGGGAGAGTTCAGCAGCTCCTGTCCACACAGCCAACCCACACACCGTCAGTCCCGACACCGGGGAGAGTTCAGCACTTCCTGTCCACACAGCCAACCCACACACCGTCAGTCCCGACACCGGGGAGAGTTCAGCAGCTCCTGTCCACACAGCCACACCGTCAGTCCCGACACCGGGGAGAGTTCAGCAGCTCCTGTCCACACAACCAACCCACACACCGTCAGTCCCGACACCGGGGAGAGTTCAGCAGCTCCTGTCCACACAGCCAACCCACACACCGTCAGTCCCGACACCGGGGAGAGTTCAGCACTTCCTGTCCACACAGCCAACCCACACACCGTCAGTCCCGACACCGGGGAGAGTTCAGCAGCTCCTGGCCACACAGCCAACCCACACACCGTCAGTTCCGACAGCGGGGAGCGTTCAGCAGCTCCTGTCCACACAGCCACACCGTCAGTCCCGACACCGGGGAGAGTTCAGCAGCTCCTGTCCACACAGCCAACCCACACACCGTCAGTCCCGACACCGGGGAGAGTTCAGCAGCTCCTGTCCACACAGCCAACCCACACACCGTCAGTTCCGACACCGGGGAGAGTTCAGCAGCTCCTGTCCACACAGCCAACCCACACACCGTCAGTCCCGACACCGGGGAGAGTTCAGCAGCTCCTGTCCACACAGCCAACCCACACACCGTCATTCCCGACACCGGGAAGAGTTCAGCAGCTCCTGTCCACACAGCCACACCGTCAGTTCCGACACCGGGGAGAGTTCAGCACCTCCTGTCCACACAGCCACACCGTCAGTCCCGACACCGGGGAGAGTTCAGCAGCTCCTGTCCACACAGCCAACCCACACACCGTCAGTTCCGACACCGGGGAGAGTTCAGCAGCTCCTGTCCACACAGTCACACCGTCACACCGTCAGTTCCGACACCGGGGAGAGTTCAGCAGCTCCTGTCCACACAGCCACACCGTCAGTCCCGACACCGGGGAGAGTTCAGCAGCTCCTGTCCACACAGCCAACCCACACACCGTCAGTTCCGACACCGGGGAGAGTTCAGCAGCTTCTGTCCACACAGCCAACCCACACACCGTCAGTTCCGACACCGGGGAGAGTTCAGCAGCTTCTGTCCACACAGCCAACCCACACACCGTCAGTTCCGACACCGGGGAGAGTTCAGCAGCTTCTGTCCACACAGCCAACCCACACACCGTCAGTTCCGACAGCGGGGAGAGTTCAGCACCTCCTGTCCACACAGCCAACCCACACACCGCCAGTCCCGACACCGGGGAGGGTTTAGCAGCTCCTGTCCACACAGCCACACCGTCAGTCCCGACACCGGGGAGAGTTCAGCAGCTCCTGTCCACACAGCCACACCGTCAGTCCCGACACCGGGGAGAGTTCAGCAGCTCCTGTCCACACAGCCACACCGTCAGTCCCGACACCGGAGAGTTCAGCAGCTCCTGTCCACACAGCCAACCCACACACCGTCAGTCCCGACACCGGGGAGAGTTCAGCAGCTCCTGTCCACACAGCCACACCGTCAGTCCCGACACCGGGGAGAGTTCAGCAGGTCCTGTCCACACAGCCACACCGTCAGTACCGACACCGGGGAGAGTTCAGCAGCTCCTGTCCACACAGCCACACCGTCAGTCCCGACACCGGGGAGAGTTCAGCAGCTCCTGTCCACACAGCCACACCGTCAGTCCCGACACCGGGGAGAGTTCAGCAGCTCCTGTCCACACAGCCACACCGTCAGTCCCGACACCGGGGAGAGTTCAGCAGCTCCTGTCCACACAGCCAACCCACACACCGTCAGTCCCGACACCGGGGAGAGTTCAGCAGCTCCTGTCCACACAGCCACACCGTCAGTCCCGACACCGGGGAGAGTTCAGCAGCTCCTGTCCACACAGCCACACCGTCAGTCCGGCACCGGGGAGAGTTCAGCAGCTCCACAGCAGCTCCTGTCCACACAGCCAGCCCACACACCGTCTGTCGGACGCCACAAAGAGCCTGCTAGTTTGCCGTAATGCAGAGGAGACAAACGGTTCACATATCATAAGGAAATGATAAAAAGGCATTGTCACTTTACTTCACTTTAGAACACGTAAAATATCTCAGCCCTGACGATAGCAACAAAAACTAAGGTGTCATCCCCACAAAGCCATGCAACCCGAAGGTGTCACCGACAACTTGTCGACTGCGTTCAATTCAATAATGCTTCCGCCGAAAAAAAAGTTGCCAATTGAAGATAATTTCGATATTCATCAAGAGATTATATTCGATATTCATCAAGGGATATTCATCAAGGAAATTTCGACATTCATCTCGTAGATACTTTGCCAAGGGATGATTTTTCACCACATATTTTACCCATCGAAAATCACGTTGGTATTTAACCTCGGCGGTATCGAGTCATTCAATCATTTTCCGTTTGGCATTTTGTGATTTGCTGTCTTCTGCTGCGGTACGTCCGGTACACAGTACACACCAGATGGTGGGCCAGCTCGGGTCGGCTGCAGGGGTCGCAGTCGCAGCTGAAGTGGTACTGCTCCAGCAGCTGACGGCGCCGCTGGGCCGGCGGCGCGCGGCTGAAGTGCGGCCCGTAACAGTGGAACACCTCGGCACCGGCCGACAGCGGCTTCACACAGCGCACGATCAGCGTGCTGCCCCAGAAACTGTCCGACAAACAGCGATATCAGTACACCGGCACACGATGACACAGACCACGAAACTCACACAGAGCATTGATAAAGCCACCACACAGCGGCTATCTTAATAAAACTTCCTGTGAAGCGCCCATCTTTACTATTTGAACCACGAATATCAGTAATCAGCAGTGTTAGCTCATAATATCGAGGTGACACGTTCATAATATCGAGGTGACACACGTCCCCAGAGAAAATAACTCAGGAGTTTAAATTTAAACTCAGTGTTTACCAGTCATGGTACCGAATGACTACGGCCTGTTCAACGCCGCTAGTTCATGACCACAAGCATCCAGTTAAGAGGAGCAATCATATTCAAATGGTTCGCGATTATTAATTTGTACGTTATATGTTTCCATTCTTCCCGATAATGAACCTTCTGCATAACGTGGGCAAGCAACTTCTTAACATTTCACGTTCAGATCACTCTTGAAGCCTGAAGGCAAAATTTGTCAGGATCAGGAACCAGGTTAGTTAGTTAGATGAAGCTGAGCGACGTTCTAAAAAAAAACAGTACACACAACTACACGCACGCACGCACGCACGCACGCACGCACGCACGCACGCACGCACGCACGCACGCACGGACGGACGGACGGACGGACGGACGGACGGACGGACGGACGGACGGACGGACGGACGGACGCACGCACGCACGCACGCACGCACGCACGCACGCACGCACGCACGCACGCACGCACGCACGCACGCACGCACGCACGCACGCACGCACGCACGCACGCACGCACGCACGCACGCACAGTACCTACCTGTTGATGATGCTCGGGTCGCAGGAGTGGTTCATGTACCTGTTGATGATGCTCGGGTCGCAGGAGTGGTGCATGTACCTGTTGATGATGCTCGGGTCGCAGGAGTGGTTCATGTACCTGTTGGTGATGCTCGGGTCGCAGGAGTGATTCATGTACCTGTTGATGATGCTCGGGTCGCAGGCGTGGTTCATGTACCTGTTGGTGATGCTCGGGTCGCAGGAGTGGTTCATGTACCTGTTGATGATGCTCGGGTCGCAGGCGTGGTTCGTGTACCTGTTGATGATGCTCGGGTCGCAGGCGTGGTTCATGTACCTGTTGATGATGCTCGGGTCGCAGGAGTGGTTCATGTACCTGTTGATGATGCTCGGGTCGCAGGAGTGGTTCATGTACCTGTTGATGATGCTCGGGTCGCAGGCGTGGTTCATGTACCTGTTGATGATGCTCGGGTCGCAGGCGTGGTTCATGTACCTGTTGATGATGCTCGGGTCGCAGGAGTGGTTCATGTACCTGTTGATGATGCTCGGGTCGCAGGCGTGGTTCATGTACCTGTTGATGATGCTCGGGTCGCAGGAGTGGTTCATGTACCTGTTGATGATGCTCGGGTCGCAGGCGTGGTTCATGTACCTGTTGATGATGCTCGGGTCACAGGAGTGGTTCATGTACCTGTTGATGATGCTCGGGTCGCAGGCGTGGTTCATGTACCTGTTGATGATGCTCGGGTCGCAGGAGTGGTTCATGTACCTGTTGATGATGCTCGGGTCGCAGGCGTGGTTCATGTACCTGTTGCCTGTTGATGATGCTCGGGTCGCAGGCGTGGTTCATGTACCTGTTGATGATGCTCGGGTCGCAGGCGTGGTGCATGTACCTGTTGATGATGCTCGGGTCGCAGGAGTGGTTCATGTACCTGTTGATGATGCTCGGGTCGCAGGAGTGGTTCATGTACCTGTTGCCTGTTGATGATGCTCGGGTCGCAGGAGTGGTTCATGTACCTGTTGCCTGTTGATGATGCTCGGGTCGCAGGCGTGGTTCATGTACCTGTTGATGGTGCTCGGGTCGCAGGAGTGGTTCATGTACCTGTTGCCTGTTGATGATGCTCGGGTCGCAGGAGTGGTTCATGTACCTGTTGCCTGTTGATGATGCTCGGGTCGCAGGAGTGGTTCATGTACCTGTTGATGATGCTCGGGTCGCAGGAGTGGTTCATGTAACTGTTGCCTGTTGATGATGCTCGGGTCGCAGGAGTGGTTCATGTACCTGTTGCCTGTTGATGATGCTCGGGTCGCAGGCGTGGTTCATGTACCTGTTGATGATGCTCGGGTCGCAGGCGTGGTCCATGTACCTGTTGATGATGCTCGGGTCGCAGGCGTGGTTCATGTACCTGTTGATGATGCTCGGGTCGCAGGCGTGGTTCATGTACCTGTTGCCTGTTGATGATGCTCGGGTCGCAGGCGTGGTTCATGTACCTGTTGATGATGCTCAGGTCGCAGGAGTGGTTCATGTACCTGTTGCCTGTTGATGATGCTCGGGTCGCAGGAGTGGTTCATGTACCTGTTGATGATGCTCGGGTCGCAGGAGTGGTTCATGTACCTGTTGATGATGCTCGGGTCGCAGGAGTGGTTCATGTACCTGTTGATGATGCTCGGGTCGCAGGCGTGGTTCATGTACCTGTTGCCTGTTGATGATGCTCGGGTCGCAGGAGTGGTTCATGTACCTGTTGATGATGCTCGGGTCACAGGAGTGGTTCATGTACCTGTTGATGATGCTCGGGTCGCAGGAGTGGTTCATGTACCTGTTCATGATGCTCGGGTCGCAGGCGTGGTTCATGTACCTGTTGATGATGCTCGGGTCGCAGGCGTGGTTCATGTACCTGTTGATGATGCTCGGGTCGCAGGCGTGGTTCATGTACCTGTTGATGATGCTCGGGTCGCAGGAGTGGTTCATGTACCTGTTGATGATGCTCGGGTCGCAGGAGTAGTTCATGTACCTGTTGATGATGCTCGGGTCGCAGGCGTGGTTCATGTACCTGTTGATGATGCTCGGGTCGCAGGCGTGGTTCATGTACCTGTTGATGATGCTCGGGTCGCAGGAGTGGTTCATGTACCGGTTGATGATGCTCGGGTCGCAGGCGTGGTTCATGTACCTGTTGATGATGCTCGGGTCGCAGGAGTAGTTCATGTACCTGTTGATGATGCTCGGGTCGCAGGAGTGGTTCATGTACCTGTTGATGATGCTCGGGTCGCAGGCGTGGTTCATGTACCTGTTGATGATGCTCGGGTCGCAGGCGTGGTTCATGTACCTGTTGATGATGCTCGGGTCGCAGGCGTGGTTCATGTACCTGTTGATGATGCTCGGGTCGCAGGAGTGGTTCATGTACCTGTTGATGATGCTCGGGTCGCAGGCGTGGTTCATGTACCTGTTGATAATGCTCGGGTCGCAGGAGTGGTTCATGTACCTGTTGATGATGCTCGAGTCGCAGGAGTAGTTCATGTACCTGTTGATGATGCTCGGGTCGCAGGCGTGGTTCATGTACCTGTTGATGATGCTCGGGTCGCAGGAGTGGTTCATGTACCTGTTGATGATGCTCGGGTCGCAGGAGTAGTTCATGTACCTGTTGATGATGCTCGGGTCGCAGGCGTGGTTCATGTACCTGTTGATGATGCTCGGGTCGCAGGCGTGGTTCATGTACCTGTTGATGATGCTCGGGTCGCAGGAGTGGTTCATGTACCTGTTGATGATGCTCGGGTCGCAGCAGTGGTTCATGTACCTGTTGATGATGCTCGGGTCGCAGGAGTGGTTCATGTACCTGTTGATGATGCTCGGGTCGCAGGAGTGGTTCATGTACCTGTTGATGATGCTCGGGTCGCAGGAGTGGTTCATGTACCTGTTGATGATGCTCGGGTCGCAGGAGTGGTTCATGTACCTGTTGATGATGCTCGGGTCGCAGGCGTGGTTTATGTACCTGTTGATGATGCTCGGGTCGCAGGAGTGGTTCATGTACCTGTTGATGATGCTCGGGTCGCAGGAGTGGTTCATGTACCTGTTGATGATGCTCGGGTCGCAGGAGTGGTTCATGTACCTGTTGATGGTGCTCGGGTCGCAGGAGTGGTTCATGTACCTGTTGATGATGCTCGGGTCGCAGGCGTGGTTCATGTACCTGTTGCATGTTGATGATGCTCGGGTCGCAGGAGTGGTTCATGTACCTGTTGATGATGCTCGGGTCGCAGGAGTGGTTCATGTACCTGTTGATGATGCTCGGGTTGCAGGCGTGGTTCATGTACCTGTTGATGATGCTCGGGTCGCAGGAGTGGTTCATGTACCTGTTGATGATGCTCGGGTCGCAGGAGTGGTTCATGTACCTGTTGATGATGCTCGGGTCGCAGGAGTGGTTCATGTACCTGTTGCCTGTTGATGATGTTCGGGTCGCAGGAGTGGTTCATGTACCTGTTGATGATGCTCGGGTCGCAGGCGTGGTTCATGTACCTGTTGATGATGCTCGGGTCGCAGGCGTGGTTCATGTACCTGTTGATGATGCTCGGGTCGCAGGAGTGGTTCATGTACCTGTTGATGATGCTCGGGTCGCAGGCGTGGTTCATGTACCTGTTGATGATGCTCGGGTCGCAGGAGTAGTTCATGTACCTGTTGATGATGCTCGGGTCGCAGGCGTGGTTCATGTACCTGTTGATGATGCTCGGGTCGCAGGAGTGGTTCATGTACCTGTTGCCTGTTGATGATGCTCGGGTCGCAGGCGTGGTTCATGTACCTGTTGATGATGCTCGGGTCGCAGGAGTGGTTCATGTACCTGTTGATGATGCTCGGGTCGCAGGCGTGGTTCATGTACCTGTTGATGATGCTCGGGTCGCAGGCGTGGTTCATGTACCTGTTGATGATGCTCGGGTCGCAGGCGTGGTTCATGTACCTGTTGATGATGCTCGGGTCGCAGGAGTGGTTCATGTACCTGTTGATGATGCTCGGGTCGCAGGAGTGGTTCATGTACCTGTTGATGATGCTCGGGTCGCAGGAGTGGTTCATGTACCTGTTGATGATGCTCGGGTCGCAGGAGTGGTTCATGTACCTGTTGCCTGTTGATGATGCTCGGGTCGCAGGCGTGGTTCATGTACCTGTTGATGATGCTCGGGTCGCAGGCGTGGTTCATGTACCTGTTGATGATGTTCGGGTCGCAGGAGTGGTTCATGTACCTGTTGATGATGCTCGGGTCGCAGGAGTGGTTCATGTACCTGTTGCCTGTTGATGATGCTCGGGTCGCAGGCGTGGTTCATGTACCTGTTGATGATGCTCGGGTCGCAGGCGTGGTTCATTTACCTGTTGATGATGCTCGGGTCGCAGGAGTGGTTCATGTACCTGTTGATGATGCTCGGGTCGCAGGAGTGGTTCATGTACCTGTTGCCTGTTGATGATGCTCGGGTCGCAGGCGTGGTTCATGTACCTGTTGATGATGCTCGGGTCGCAGGCGTGGTTCATGTACCTGTTGATGATGCTCGGGTCGCAGGAGTGGTTCATGTACCTGTTGATGATGCTCGGGTCGCAGGCGTGGTTCATGTACCTGTTGATGATGCTCGGGTCGCAGGCGTGGTTCATGTACCTGTTGATGATGCTCGGGTCGCAGGCGTGGTTCATGTACCTGTTGATGATGCTCGGGTCGCAGGAGTGGTTCATGTACCTGTTGATGATGCTCGGGTCGCAGGAGTGGTTCATGTACCTGTTGATGATGCTCGGGTCGCAGGAGTAGTTCATGTACCTGTTGATGATGCTCGGGTCGCAGGAGTGGTTCATGTACCTGTTGCCTGTTGATGATGCTCGGGTCGCAGGAGTAGTTCATGTACCTGTTGATGATGCTCGGGTCGCAGGCGTGGTTCATGTACCTGTTGATGATGCTCGGGTCGCAGGCGTGGTTCATGTACCTGTTGATGATGCTCGGGTCGCAGGAGTGGTTCATGTACCTGTTGATGATGCTCGGGTCGCAGGAGTGGTTCATGTACCTGTTGATGATGCTCGGGTCGCAGGCGTGGTTCATGTACCTGTTGATGATGTTCGGGTCGCAGGCGTGGTTCATGTACCTGTTGATGATGCTCGGGTCGCAGGAGTGGTTCATGTACCTGTTGATGATGCTCGGGTCGCAGGAGTGGTTCATGTACCTGTTGATGATGCTCGGGTCGCAGGCATGGTTCATGTACCTGTTGATGATGCTCGGGTCGCAGGAGTGGTTCATGTACCTGTTGATGATGCTCGGGTCGCAGGCGTGGTTCATGTACCTGTTGATGATGCTCGGGTCGCAGGAGTGGTTCATGTACCTGTTGATGATGCTCGGGTCGCAGGAGTGGTTCATGTACCTGTTGATGATGCTCGGGTCGCAGGAGTAGTTCATGTACCTGTTGATGATGCTCGGGTCGCAGGAGTGGTTCATGTACCTGTTGATGATGCTCGGGTCGCAGGAGTGGTTCATGTACCTGTTGATGATGCTCGGGTCGCAGGCGTGATTCATGTACCTGTTGATGATGCTCGGGTCGCAGGAGTGGTTCATGTACCTGTTGCCTGTTGATGATGCTCGGGTCGCAGGCGTGGTTCATGTACCTGTTGATGATGCTCGGGTCGCAGGAGTGGTTCATGTACCTGTTGATGATGCTCGGGTCGCAGGAGTGGTTCATGTACCTGTTGATGATGCTCGGGTCGCAGGAGTGATTCATGTACCTGTTGATGATGCTCGGGTCGCAGGAGTGGTTCATGTACCTGTTGATGATGCTCGGGTCGCAGGTGTGGTTCATGTACCTGTTGATGATGCTCGGGTCGCAGGAGTGGTTCATGTACCTGTTGCCTGTTGATGATGCTCGGGTCGCAGGCGTGGTTCATGTACCTGTTGATGATGCTCGGGTCGCAGGCGTGGTTCATGTACCTGTTGATGATGCTCGGGTCGCAGGAGTGGTTAATGTACCTGTTGATGATGCTCGGGTCGCAGGAGTGGTTCATGTACCTGTTGATGATGCTCGGGTCGCAGGAGTGGTTCATGTACCTGTTGATGATGCTCGGGTCGCAGGCGTGGTTCATGTACCTGTTGATGATGCTCGGGTCGCAGGAGTGGTTCATGTACCTGTTGATGATGCTCGGGTCGCAGGAGTGGTTCATGTACCTGTTGATGATGCTCGGGTCGCAAGAGTGGTTCATGTACCTGTTGATGATGCTCGGGTCGCAGGCGTGGTTCATGTACCTGTTGATGATGCTCGGGTCGCAGGAGTGGTTCATGTACCTGTTGATGATGCTCGGGTCGCAGGAGTGGTTCATGTACCTGTTGATGATGCTCGGGTCGCAGGAGTGGTTCATGTACCTGTTGATGATGCTCGGGTCGCAGGCGTGGTTCATGTACCTGTTGATGATGCTCGGGTCGCAGGAGTGGTTCATGTACCTGTTGCCTGTTGATGATGCTCGGGTCGCAGGCGTGGTTCATGTACCTGTTGATGATGCTCGGGTCGCAGGCGTGGTTCATGTACCTGTTGATGATGCTCGGGTCGCAGGAGTGGTTCATGTACCTGTTGATGATGCTCGGGTCGCAGGAGTGGTTCATGTACCTGTTGATGATGCTCGGGTCGCAGGAGTGGTTCATGTACCTGTTGATGATGCTCGGGTCGCAGGCGTGGTTCATGTACCTGTTGATGATGCTCGGGTCGCAGGAGTGGTTCATGTACCTGTTGATGATGCTCGGGTCGCAGGCGTGGTTCATGTACCTGTTGATGATGCTCGGGTCGCAGGAGTGGTTCATGTACCTGTTGATGATGCTCGGGTCGCAGGAGTGATTCATGTACCTGTTGATGATGCTCGGGTCGCAGGAGTGGTTCATGTACCTGTTGATGATGCTCGGGTCGCAGGTGTGGTTCATGTACCTGTTGATGATGCTCGGGTCGCAGGAGTGGTTCATGTACCTGTTGCCTGTTGATGATGCTCGGGTCGCAGGCGTGGTTCATGTACCTGTTGATGATGCTCGGGTCGCAGGCGTGGTTCATGTACCTGTTGATGATGCTCGGGTCGCAGGAGTGGTTAATGTACCTGTTGATGATGCTCGGGTCGCAGGAGTGGTTCATGTACCTGTTGATGATGCTCGGGTCGCAGGAGTGGTTCATGTACCTGTTGATGATGCTCGGGTCGCAGGCGTGGTTCATGTACCTGTTGATGATGCTCGGGTCGCAGGAGTGGTTCATGTACCTGTTGATGATGCTCGGGTCGCAGGAGTGGTTCATGTACCTGTTGATGATGCTCGGGTCGCAAGAGTGGTTCATGTACCTGTTGATGATGCTCGGGTCGCAGGCGTGGTTCATGTACCTGTTGATGATGCTCGGGTCGCAGGAGTGGTTCATGTACCTGTTGATGATGCTCGGGTCGCAGGAGTGGTTCATGTACCTGTTGATGATGCTCGGGTCGCAGGAGTGGTTCATGTACCTGTTGATGATGCTCGGGTCGCAGGCGTGGTTCATGTACCTGTTGATGATGCTCGGGTCGCAGGAGTGGTTCATGTACCTGTTGCCTGTTGATGATGCTCGGGTCGCAGGCGTGGTTCATGTACCTGTTGATGATGCTCGGGTCGCAGGCGTGGTTCATGTACCTGTTGATGATGCTCGGGTCGCAGGAGTGGTTCATGTACCTGTTGATGATGCTCGGGTCGCAGGAGTGGTTCATGTACCTGTTGATGATGCTCGGGTCGCAGGAGTGGTTCATGTACCTGTTGATGATGCTCGGGTCGCAGGCGTGGTTCATGTACCTGTTGATGATGCTCGGGTCGCAGGAGTGGTTCATGTACCTGTTGATGATGCTCGGGTCGCAGGCGTGGTTCATGTACCTGTTGATGATGCTCGGGTCGCAGGAGTGGTTCATGTACCTGTTGATGATGCTCGGGTCGCAGGAGTGGTTCATGTACCTGTTGATGATGCTCGGGTCGCAGGAGTGGTTCATGTATCTGTTGATGATGCTCGGGTCGCAGGAGTGGTTCATGTACCTGTTGATGATGCTCGGGTCGCAGGCGTGGTTCATGTAGCTGGGGGACGGGTAGATGGCGGCGGCGATTCGCTGCTCGGACAGCTCCACCACCCCGCCTCCGGTGCCGCCGCCGTCGCTGGGCAGCGGCACCAGCTTGGTGGGCGCGTACGCGTTACAGACCAGCTGCAGGATGTGTCGCAGCAGCAGGGCGGCCGTCCAGCGGAGCGCCGGCTCCGGCGGCGGCCCGCCTCCAGAGCCGAAAAACGCCGTCCGCTCGCCCAGGAACACGGCCAGCGTGGCGGCCGCCTGCGGGGATCCGCGAGCGAGTCGTAAGTCGCCACACGGGCCCGATATACAGCCAGGGTGGCGGCCGCGGGGGAGACGGCCAACGCCAGTCGCCACACGGGCCCGACATACAGCCAGGGTGGCGGCCGTGGGGGAGACGGCCAGCGTCAGTCGCCACACGGGCCACACCAACAAGGTTGCATATGCTACTGACATGTAATTATAACCTTATTTCAAAGATGATTAAGGTGGACACAACAGTAATTCTAACTTTAGTTCAAAGATGATCTAAGGTGGACAAACAACAAAGGCTGCATTCAGAAAGGGATGTGGCAGGTTTGCATACACTAATGGTGAGGACTGGTACACAGGAGCTGCCGGGCGCGATAGCTACAGATCCCCAAAATGCTGTAACTGACCCTACTATAATGGTAGGCGTCCTCGGGGTGGCACTCAGACAGGTGGTGCACCAGGTGGAACACAGCCAGGTAGCGGTCGCCGGCCGGCCGGTGGCAGCTGCAGCTGGCCGCGTCACAGCTGCTGCCGTCGGCCGCCAGCTGCCCCCGCACCGCCTCCAGCCGCCGCCAGCCGGCCGTCAGCACCACGCGCACCGCCGCCCGGCCGATACCGAACGCCTCCAGAAACTCTGCCTGGCCGCACTCGGACGCGTGGTAGGTGGCGCCAGCGGCGTCCCGGCAGGCGGCGCTGCAGTAGCCAACGTCCCGGCAGCGGCCGCACCTGACGAAACAGGGTGGGGAGCACCGTCACGGCGGTTACGTCCATAGCTCCAGCCGACACCGCTGGACGTCGATCTGATATGAAACGCGGACTTAAATCAAAAGAACCGGTGATAACTTGTCAATCATTATGTGGTCACTGAAGTAATTTTGACAAATTATCGAGTTCATTCTCGGCAACGATGCTGGCACCGCAACCGGGAGCCATGTATGTATTAACGTAAACAGACCGTTCCACACGACAGGGTTATTCTTCGGTCCTCCATACATGAACATATTTCGCACCTTATGCAACATGCACAAGTCAGAATATTGTACTAAATCTAACGCATTTAGCCAACCTAATTCACGCAATGCATCAGAGATGTGGTCATATTGCCTGCGTCCTGATATGACTCGTGCGGCAAAATTTACGATTTTGTGGATGTTCTTATAGAGACGTCACGGTCACACTGGCACTGCCATACACTTGTACACAGTATTTCACATGTGATAGCACCAGACAATCGACAATGCGCGGCAACACTTCAGCGGGCAAGACATGCTTTACATGGCTTAATCCTATCAAAATTCCAAAGCAGCGATCAGTGATGCTTTTTATTATATGATATTCCCATGACAATGTTTCATCCATCACCACACCTAGAGATCGTTGCCTGCAATGTTGTACAGTAATGGGCCGAGACAAGTACCCTGGAAAGTCCCAATTGTGATAGGAAGTGGCTTTGAGAAACTTTCCCCTACTTTAACCCGTTGGACGTGTCCGTGTATGTAGCTATTAAACCAGCCTGATGAAATTTGCAATAATTATAATTTATTAATGAGCGTTTTGTGATCAATAACATCGAAGCAGCGACTCAAATCAATGAGAACCAATAGGGAAATTTGGGATCGATCCATGCCCCTGAATTTCGTCAGTCATTGTCAATAGGGCGATACATGTCGAATGTTGCGGCATGAAACCATGTTGATCTTCGCTCAATAGATTTTGTCTATGGAGGTAGTTTGTCAACTGTTTTTGTACTAACTTTTCTACTACTTTGCATATACCAGGAACTTTCGTGATAGGTCTAACATTTGATGCTTTACATGGATCGTCTCTTTTAAATAGAGGAATGACGGTCGCCCTTTCCCAGGCAGAGGGCACGGTTTCGGAGACAAAGCTAGTGTTAATGATACGAAAAAGGTAGCGTCCAATTGCAGCAAATGTTAGTTTTAAAATTTTGATTGGGACGTCGCCTTCTATTGAAGTCTTTGTTGGGTAGTGTAAATAAAGCACGCCTTAGTTCAGTCAACGTGACTGGTATGAGCCTTATTGACCCAGCGTTGACCCTAGGTAGTCGAGTAAAAAGCTTCTCTCGGCCCGAGCGGTCGAAGTCGGCCACCACCTCGTCTCTAGTGTTTGCACCTACTGCTGTAAAGTAATCGTTCAGGTCATCTGTTGTTAAATTTTCCGGTTGCTTTGTATATCCACGTTTAGGTGCAATTACATTGTCTTCTGAAACAATGACGAGGATGTTGAGTTGTGGACGCGGTTTGCTACATCTGCCCGACAGTCTTTGCGAATCGCCCGTTTAGTTAATGTGTTGATTTCCTGATACGCTGGACCGTGTTTCTTTATATCGTTTGCGCTGCTTCATCAGATTGAGGGCTTCGTTCGAAACCGGTGGGGGACGGGGGTTGTGAACTCGAAATGTTCTGATAGGAGCATGGAAGTCTAACATTTCGTTAAGCGTACTTCAAAAAGCCTCCCACTGCTGTTGACATGTTTCATTTCGTTTTACAACAGAGTGCCATCCAATGTTCCTTACATCAGTCAAAAACGCACCATTATCGAATGTTCGCCATCTCCGGCCCGTCCTGTACTGCGCCGTTTGTCTGGCTCGGGGCACCGTTACTCCCACACATACGCGACGGTGGTGACTCGCGTAATCACATTTTTGGACAGAACACATTGTTAGTGATTGGTCGTTACACAACGAATCAGACATTAGCACAACATCAAGTAATGAGCACGTACAGTCACGATAAAAGGTAGGTTCGTATACTACACAGTTCAGCCCGTACCTTTCTAATTCCCGAAGCCTTTCATTTGCTGCTGGATTTGTTTGAGGGTCTGAATTCAGATCACCCGCTAAAATGATACGGTGAGATGAAGAGGCCGCAATTATTTGTTGGATTTGTTCCTCTAGATCGTTGAAATCCGCTTGAATTTGAGCGTGGTTTGATGAAGGTGGTCGATAGACACAAGCCACAGTGCAGCTGCTTTTTTTTTAATCAAATTTCACTTTGACCCAGAGCACCTCTACATGAGAGTCTGATCCAGTCTTTTCACTTGAATTATATTGGCGGATAAATGTTCCTTCACAAATATTGCAACCCCTCCTCCAGATTTGTTTACGTAGTTTTTCTGTCCAGCCGAAAAAGGCCCTGGCCCTGACCCTGACCCTGACCCTGACCCTGACCCTGACCCTGACCCTGGCCCTGGCCCTGGCCCTGGCCCTGGCCCTGGCCCTGGCCCTGGCCCTGGCCCTGGCCCTGGCCCTGGCCCTGGCCCTGGCCCTGGATACCCTGGAATTGTAACAAATCGGTGTGGCGTGGTTGACTTCAGATTGGTCTCAGTAAAACATAGCATTTCTGAAGAACGAAGGGAACCATCAGTGCGAATGTCCGGTAATTTTGGTTGGAAGAAGGGACTGAACATTTAACATCTCCAGTGACAGTTTTCCGCGCGTCGTCTTCTCCGATGGATCACCGTCTGTGCCGATGTTGTTGTCCGGGTGTGTGACACACGCTAGTCTGGTTTGCCTCTCGTTGAGTCGTGGTGGTTCGATCAGTTGGCGTGGGCGCGGCCTCATATTGCCGCCGACATGGTCCGGTGTTGGTTTGCGCCCTACACAGCGGGGTAGTAGTACCCAGCGCCGGGAACGGTCTGCTGGTGGCCGCTCCTCGCCTTGGCTCAGTGAACCCGCCACCCCGCACGGCAGCCCCGCCGCGCTGGCAGTCTGGGGCGTGCTCCCGCGACCGTTTTGGCGTCCGGCATTGTTGATTTAGCCGGACACAACGGCTACCGTCCCCGGGTGCGGTGGAGGCCCCCGGTCGGGGTGGGTCGCCATGGCAACCGGTAGGGGACCTGACAGGGGTGACACTCTGTTGAAAGATGTGGCACATTCCTCCGCGCTGCTTGAACGTTCATGCGCGTCGGCAAGAAGATAGTGAGTTAGATTATGGCAAATTTGAGAAAGCGGGAAGCTGAAGGTCTGTAAATGCCACTGTTACCCTTGTCTAGGTAAAATGGATCTAGCCTTCGCCGACAGAAATCTTCCTTCTTTTGTTCCACCAAAGGTCAAGGTCAGCCGGAGCAGCTGCAGCGGTGCGGCAGACTCACGGCAGCAGGGCGTGTGTGTGTCGAATGCAGTGGTGACAGTGGTCCAGCCGCCGCTCGGGCAGCAGAACACACACGTACGGCTCCTCGACGAACAGCACGGCGCCCTTCTGCACCTCGCTGGTCGTCACCACGTGGCGGCCCTTCTGCTGGGTCTGCCTGGAACATAACACAGTATCTGGTCGTCAGTCGGTGCAACAGCGGCCCACATGACAGTGAAATAACACTGACTGTAGTCGGGATTAAACACCTTTCCAGCAGAGAGCAACTCAGCGACGAAACAAAATTAACATATTGAGCAGCCTTTCTACCTAAGCATTTAAAATGTAAATATACAACGGGCAAAGCTGGATAACCTGGCGGGCGTTAATAACGGGCAAAACTGGATAACCTGGCGGGCGTTACCGGGTGTTACACGCAGTGTCTATGTCTGACACGTGTGGTCCGTGTGTCAGGTCTGACCTACCTGAGCTCGAGGCAGCTGGAGGCGCCGACCAGCGAGCCGCCGCCACCCTCCACAGTAGGCTTAGGAGCGAAGCTCTCCTCATCATCCCCAATCCCAGCCGCCAGGGTCTGCCGCTGGTCACCGTCTGTAGCCGCCGCCGCCGCCGCCGCCCGCTCAATGTCGGCCAGCAGCGCGTCCGCCTCCGAGGTCAGCTTCTCTGTAAGGCACATCATAGGACATGGGTCATCTTCTATGTAAGGCACAGCATAGGACATGGGTCATCTTCTATGTAAGGCACAGCATAGGACCATAGGACATGGGTCATCTTCTCTGTAAGGCACAGCATAGGACATGTGTCATCTTCTATGTAAGACACAGCATAGGACATGGGTCATCTTCTATGTAAGGCACAGCATAGGACCATAGGACATGGGTCATCTTCTCTGTAAGGCACAGCATAGGACCATAGGACATGGGTCATCTTCTCTGTAAGGCACAGCATAGTACCATAGGACATGGGTCATCTTCTCTGTAAGGCATATCATAGGACATGGCTCATCATCTCTGTAACACACAGCATAGGACCATAGGACATGGGTCATCTTCTCTGTAAGGCATATCATAGGACATGGCTCATATCTCTGTAAGACACAGCATAGGACCATAGGACATGGGTCATCTTCTCTGTAAGGCATATCATAGGACATGGCTCATCATCTCTGTAAGACACAGCATAGGACCATAGGACATGAGTCATCTTCTCTGTAAGGCATATCATAGGACATGGCTCATCGTCTCTGTAACACACAGCATAGGACCATAGGACATGGGTCATCTTCTCTGTAAGGCATATCATAGGACATGGCTCATCTCTGTAACACACAGCATAGGACCATAGGACATGGGTCATCTTCTCTGTAAGGTAAGGCATATCATAGGACATGGCTCATCATTTCTGTAAGACACAGCATAGGATCATAGGACATGTGTCATCTTCTCTGTAAGGCATATCATAGGACATGGCTCATCATCTCTGTAAAACACAGCATAGGACCATAGGACATGAGTCATCTTCTCTGTAAGGCATATCATAGGACATGGCTCATCATCTCTGTAACACACAGCATAAGACCATAGGACATGGGTCATCTTCTCTGTAAGGCATATCATAGGACATGGCTCAACATCTCTGTAAGACACAGCATAGGGCCATAGGACATGAGTATCTTCTCTGTAAGGCATATCATAGGACATGGGTCATCTTCTCTGTAAGACACAGCATAGGACCATAGGACATGGGTCATCTTCTCTGTAAGGCATATCATAGGACATGGCTCATCATCTCTGTAACACACAGCATAGGACCATAGGACATGGGTCATCTTCTCTGTAAGGCATATCATAGGACATGGCTCATCATCTCTGTAAGGCACAGCATAGGACCATAGGACATGGGTCCTCTTCTCTGTAAGGCATATCATAGGACATGGATCATCATCTCTGTAACACACAGCATAGGACCATAGGACATGGGTCATCTTCTCTGTAAGGCATATCATAGGACATGGCTCATCATCTCTGTAACACACAGCATAGGACCATAGGACATGGGTCATCTTCTCTGTAAGGCATATCATAGGACATGGCTCATCATCTCTGTAACACACAGCATAGGATCATAGGACATGTGTCATCTTCTCTGTAAGGCATATCATAGGGCATTGCTCATCATCTCTGTAACACACAGCATAGGACCATAGGACATGGCTCATCATCTCTGTAACACACAGCATAGGACCATAGGACATGGGTCATCTTCTCTGTAAGGCATATCATAGGACATGGCTCATCATCTCTGTAACACACAGCATAGGACCATAGGACATGGATCATCTTATCTGTAAGGCATATCATAGGACATGGCTCATATCTCTGTAAGGCACAACATAGGACCATAGGACATGGGTCATCTTCTCTGGAAGGCATATCATAGGACATGGCTCATCATCTCTGTAAGACACAGCATAAGACCATAGGACATGGGTTTTCTTCTCTGTAAGGCATATCATAGGACATGGCTCATATCTCTGTAAGGCACAGCATAGGACCATAGGACATGGGTCATCTTCTCTGGAAGGCATATCATAGGGCATGGCTCATCATCTATGTAAGACACAGCATAAGACCATAGGACATGGGTCATCTTCTCTGTAAGGCATATCATAGGACATGGCTCAACATCTCTGTAAGACACAGCATAGGGCCATAGGACATGAGTATCTTCTCTGTAAGGCATATCATAGGACATGGGTCATCTTCTCTGTAAGACACAGCATAGGACCATAGGACATGGGTCATCTTCTCTGTAAGGCATATCATAGGACATGGCTCATCATCTCTGTAACACACAGCATAGGACCATAGGACATGGGTCATCTTCTCTGTAAGGCATATCATAGGACATGGCTCATCATCTCTGTAAGGCACAGCATAGGACCATAGGACATGGGTCCTCTTCTCTGTAAGGCATATCATAGGACATGGATCATCATCTCTGTAACACACAGCATAGGACCATAGGACATGGGTCATCTTCTCTGTAAGGCATATCATAGGACATGGCTCATCATCTCTGTAACACACAGCATAGGACCATAGGACATGGGTCATCTTCTCTGTAAGGCATATCATAGGACATGGCTCATCATCTCTGTAACACACAGCATAGGATCATAGGACATGTGTCATCTTCTCTGTAAGGCATATCATAGGGCATTGCTCATCATCTCTGTAACACACAGCATAGGACCATAGGACATGGCTCATCATCTCTGTAACACACAGCATAGGACCATAGGACATGGGTCATCTTCTCTGTAAGGCATATCATAGGACATGGCTCATCATCTCTGTAACACACAGCATAGGACCATAGGACATGGATCATCTTATCTGTAAGGCATATCATAGGACATGGCTCATATCTCTGTAAGGCACAACATAGGACCATAGGACATGGGTCATCTTCTCTGGAAGGCATATCATAGGACATGGCTCATCATCTCTGTAAGACACAGCATAAGACCATAGGACATGGGTTTTCTTCTCTGTAAGGCATATCATAGGACATGGCTCATATCTCTGTAAGGCACAGCATAGGACCATAGGACATGGGTCATCTTCTCTGGAAGGCATATCATAGGGCATGGCTCATCATCTCTGTAACACACAGCATAGGACCATAGGACATGGGTCATCTTCTCTGTAAGGCATATCATAGGACATGGCTCATCATCTCTGTAACACACAGCATAGGACCATAGGACATGGGTCATCTTCTCTGTAAGGCATATCATAGGACATGGCTCATCATCTCTGTAAGACACAGCATAGGACCATAGGACATGGGTCATCTTCTCTGTAAGACACAGCATAGGGCATGGGTCATCTTCTCTGTAAGACACAGCATAGGGCATGGGTCATCTTCTCTGTAAGGCACAGCATAGGGCATGGGTCATCTTCTCTGTAAGGCACAGCATAGGACATGGGTCATCTTCTCTGTAAGGCACAGCATATGACCATAGGACATGGGTCATCTTCTCTGTAAGGCATATCATAGGACATGGCTCATCATCTCTGTAACACACAGCATAGGACCATAGGACATGGATCATCTTCTCTGTAAGGCATATCATAGGACATGGCTCATATCTCTGTAAGGCACAGCATAGGACCATAGGACATGGGTCATCTTCTCTGTAAGGCATATCATAGGACATGGCTCATCATCTCTGTAAGACACAGCATAGGACCATAGGACATGGGTCATCTTCTCTGGAAGGCATATTATAGGACATGGCTCATCATCTCTGTAAGACACAGCATAAGACCATAGGACATGGGTCATCTTCTCTGGAAGGCATATCATAGGACATGGCTCATCATCTCTGTAAGACACAGCATAAGACCATAGGACATGGGTCATCTTCTCTGTAAGGCATATCATAGGACATGACTCATATCTCTGTAAGGCACAGCATAGGACCATAGGACATGGGTCATCTTCTCTGGAAGGCATATCATAGGACATGGCTCATCATCTCTGTAAGACACAGCATAAGACCATAGGACATGGGTCATCTTCTCTGTAAGGCATATCATAGGACATGGCTCATCATCTCTGTAAGACACAGCATAAGACCATAGGACATGGGTCATCTTCTCTGGAAGGCATATCATAGGACATGGCTCATCATCTCTGTAACACACAGCATAGGACCATAGGGCATGGGTCATCTTCTCTGTAAGGCATATCATAGGACATGGGTCATCATCTCTGTAAGACACAGCATAAGACCATAGGACATGGGTCATCTTCTCTGTAAGGCATATCATAGGACATGGCTCATCATCTCTGTAAGACACAGCATAAGACCATAGGACATGGGTCATCTTCTCTGTAAGGCATATCATAGGACATGGGTCATCATCTCTGTAAGGCATATCATAGGACCATAGGACATGGCTCATCTTATCTGTAAGGCATATCATAGGACCATAGGACATGGCTCATCTTATCTGTAAGGCACAGTGCAGGACACTGGATGGAAGGAGGCAACGAAATATTTGCGGCCCCAACCAAATTTGCGTTAACGATTGGGCTTCATTGATACGAAAATGTTATATTCTGCTATGAAAGGTCTGACTGATCACATGTCATCACAGGGTTCTCAGGACCAGTGGTATAATGACCTGGACTTGAACATCCATTTTGGTGACTGCAGTGATGCTAACCGAAATATCACCTCTAGCAACAGGCCCCAGCTGCTTGATGTTGTCCCGAGCGGTCCCGTATTCTGTGAGGGCGGCGCGGGCCTTGTCCGCTCTGCCCAGCGCCAGGTGACAGCGGGCGCGACGCACGTGCAGTTTGTGGTGCCGATCGGTCGGGTAGCCCGCCTCCAGTGCGCTGGACATGTCCTGCAGACTGTCCTGCAGAAGGCAGAATGGCACCGTCAGTCCAGTGCGCTGGACATGTCCTGCAGACTGTCCTGCAGAAGGCAGAATGTCAACGTCAGTCCAGTGCGCTGGACATGTCCTGCAGACTGTCCTGCAGAAGGCAGAATGGCACCGTCAGTCCAGTGCGCTGGACATGTCCTGCAGACTGTCCTGCAGAAGGCAGAATGGCACCGTCAGTCCAGTGCGCTGGACATGTCCTGCAGACTGTCCTGCAGAAGGCAGAATGGCAACGTCAGATTGGGCCGCTGGACATGTCCTGCAGACTGTCCTGCAGAAGGCAGAATGGCACCGTCAGATTGGGCCGGCGCCGGGGAGAACGGAATACCAGCATTGTGCTTATATTGGTAATGTTGAGATTGCACAAAATTTCAAGAATATGTCATTCCTTTTTTTAAATATGATTAACGAAACTGCCAATCTGCTGTGGCCAGCAGCCACAGACGATATCGCTGCAGGTGGTAGAGCGCCGCTGCCCGGTTGGCCAGCGCTACACTGAGGGGGGGGGGTGACAGTGGCACCTGATATCGCTGCAGGTGGTAGAGCGCCGCTGACCGGTTGGCCAGCGCTCCACTGAGGGGGAGGGGGGGGGGGGGGTGACAGTCGCACAGTGGCACCTGATATCGCTGCAGGTGGTAGAGCGCCGCTGACCGGTTGGCCAGCGCTCCACTGAGGGGGGGGGGGGTGACAGTCGCACCTGATATCGCTGCAGGTGGTAGAGCGCCGCTGACCGGTTGGCCAGCGCTCCACTGAGGGGGAGGGGGGGTGACAGTCGCACAGTGGCACCTGATATCGCTGCAGGTGGTAGAGCGCCGCTGCTCGGTTGGCCAGCGCTCCACTGAGGGGGGGGGGGGGTGACAGTGGCACCTGATATCGCTGCAGGTGGTAGAGCGCCGCTGCCCGGTTGGCCAGCGCGCCGCTGAGCGTGTCTGCAGTGACGGCGCTGAACACGGCCAGCCCGTACTGCTCCAGGGCAGCCGTGTAGCGGCCGGCTCGGAAGCTGACGTTACCCTGCTGACGGTGGGACGCCGCCAGGGGCTCGTCTTTCAGCTGCAGCACCGACTGGCACGCACTCAGCTTCGCTCTGAGGACACGACAGCAGGCTCAGTCACACACATTCAAGACCACCTGTCTGACATAAATATCACCTGGTGGCCACGTCCTCCATTAGTCACGTCTCAGGCTGAACCTCTGTTGTAATGGACACTGATCATCTCTACTGCAATGTTGGCTTTGACAGAGTATGACAAACTCTCTCACACTATTTCTGATGCATGTTGGCTAATGGAAAATAGTAAGTTGTCAACTCATAAGTTTGATGGAAATGATCAGGCTATATAGACCTGAAATTATATGAGTGTCATTCTGTTTGATAGTTTTAACATAGATAGATAGCATAGATTGCTATGCAAATTGCCCAAGAAATTCTTCAGACATTTTGAAGCATCACACATATTGTAAGTTGGAATAGGTACATCATGTAAAAATCCTACATAGGATTTGAAGCATTGAAAACTATTATGCCATTTTAGTACAAATACAAGAAAATATGTTAACCCTCGCCCTACGGTGGGGGGGGGGTCCTAAAACGACCCCCCCCCCCCCCCTGAGGTTTTTCTTAATAAGTGTTTACACATGCGGAACATCTTGCTGAAATTTTCAGTAGCTGAGTTTACAACAATTACATACAGCCTATCAAAATTAAGTGTATACGACTATTATATCGTGACCTATGATCTTTTTGTCAAGGTCATGTCAGACCCCAAAGGGACATTGACCTGATCACCAGTTGACCTAGATGCTCAAAATGGGATGCCTTTGGATTTGCCTTATGACAGGCAACAAGTTACGTTTTACGGTGTCTCTCTATCTCTCTCCGTTCGGTAGTTATACTAAGCACCCTGTACAGTCGCTATTTTTTTACGTGGTCAATCTTAGGTCATTCACTTGACCTGGAAAGTCATCCGTTGACCTGAAACCTAAAAATTGCATACTGTTAGATTCCTCTCATGACAGGCAACATGCTGGTTCTTACCGCATTGCTCTATGTTGCTTGGTTTGGAAATTATCAGGGGGTCTTTTTAGGACCCCCCCCCCCCTGTATGGCGAAGGTGAGAAAAGGTCCCTGTAGGGTGAGGGTTAACCCGCGAGTCACTGGAGGGCTTTTTTTAGCCCCCCCTTAGGAATATCAGGAATATCTCAATAACTAATCCAGATATCGATGGCAAAATTTCAGTACCTTTCCGGGCATCATTTTTACAACTTTTAAGAAGAAAAAATGAAAAAATTTCGTCAGAAATTTTTCGAGATATAGTGAATTTAGTGACGTCACTAAACACGATTTTGACACCAAAATCGGCTAAACTTTGCCAAGCCGTACAGAAGCTGTATTTGAAGCAAAATGCAATCCAAAAACCATAAAAGGTATAAAATTGCAAGGGCTATAAACCAGCTATCTCGAAATTTCACAAATTTTGGTTTTTGACCCCAAAAATTTCACAAAAAAACTTTTTTTGAAAAAATGCTCACAAAATCAAATTTTTCAAAGATATTGAAAAAAACGGAATATATGTCAGATAACAACATATGGGAAACTACCATACAAAATTTCAAAATTATATCATCTTTTTTGACTGTCATGGCATATAAAGTATGGGTAAATCATGACGTCATATTTTGAAATTGCGTTTTTGAGCTTTTATTGACCGGATACAGACAAATAAATGCCAGCACTGTTTGTTTTAGATAAAACTGATATAGAAACATGTTCTTTTCATTTCGATTTATCAATTTCAAATTTTGACCTTCAGTGACCTGAACTTGACCTGAACTTGACACTATCTTCACGTAAATGAAGTCAGGTGGTAAAATGACTACCACTATCGAATTATACGCGTAAAAGCATCCATAAAACATGTGCTGCATGACTTTCGTAGATATTTTGTGTGTAGTGACCTTTTGTGACCCGACCTTGACCTTGATCTTTTCCAACAATCTCACTTTAGCTCATGTGGGATATGTATCAAACTTTTGACAGCACTTTGGGTGATTATAGGCGCAATCGAAGGCCATGGATGGCAAGTACTGTCCATAAACTCAACTACCTCGATTTTGACGTTTGACTTGACCGTGACCTGACATGTGACCTTAATTTGATATTTTTTAAGTTTGCGTTAGGCTTATCTCATTGAGCGCTTTCGAATGCCGCCTTGTGCGTCCCGCTGCGATCATTGGTTCTGAAGATACCAGGGGGGGCTAAAAAAAACACAGTGAGTCGTGTTACAGAATGTACCCCAGTGACTGCCGGGTTAACACGCGCCCTGGAGGGGGGGGGGGGGGGGGCGAAATCCGCCCACCCCTTCTGTTTTTCGAGGATAGCGCATAAACGGCGGCTGCGTTTTTTTGCAAACCTGTTCAGAAATGAACTTCTCACATTATGTAAAATTATTGGCCTCGGGTCATCTAAGGTCCGGTCACCAGATCAGGTCACGTGATGCCCACATCTCCAAAACGTTTGCAGTAGTACCACAGCCACAGTTTTACGCCGATCAGTTTCAATCTTGCAGGACTTCATAAGGTCATAGATACAAACAATTTGTTTATCTCGGATTTATAATATCCGTGACCTAAGGTCAGGTCAATTTCGTGACTGCCAACACTGTTTTGTCAATAACTATCGACATAATGAAGATAGGACGATAAAATGGTACCAATGTGTTTGTCTCGTCGAGACACGTCTCCAAATATGCAACATGACCGACTTGGGTCACCACTTGACCTTGACCTGAGGTCAAACTTCTCAGTTGACCTAACCCGGTCACCATGAATATGAATCGAAGTGCCTTGACGAGACAAACGCAATGGCGTAAACACTATTGCTTTATCGTTATTAGGTAACAAGTTATTTGCGAAAAATAGTTTTGCAAAAAAATCACCTTTTTGACATTTGATGACCTCTGGAGCCTAAACTATTGACCTGAGCTCAAATCTGAGGACACCTAAGTCGATTGGATTTTGCAAGGGCATCAGTTTTTTGTTTCTGTTTGCTGCTAACTATCATAGTTCCCGAGATATTTGGGGGTGTTCGAAGCGATGTCTTGAAAACTTGCAAATCTGACCCTTGATGACCTCTGGTGACCCCAATATTGACCTGATAAAAAAAATGAACGAAATATTTTCGAAAGAGCTTGCCTCGAGCTATCAAACGTCGTTGTCCGCTTGTCCCTACGTTGCGTTGCTTTCGAGATCATAGGGGGGGAGGGCGAAATCTCCCACCCCCACTCCAGGGAGGTTAATTTTGGAAATTTTGAGGTAGCAAGTTTTTAGCCCTTGCAATTTGCTAGCTTTAAGCGTTTTTCTATTGCATTTTGCTTGAAATGTGCGCATTTGTATGGCCTGGCAAAGTTTAGCTGATTTTTGTGTCAAACTTGTGTGTAGTGACGTTATTAAAACGTCATTATCTTCCAAAGTTCTACCTTAATTTCAGTGAAATTTGGTGAGAAGACGTAGAATGCATGCATCATAAGGTACTGCAAGTTTGACGTCGATATCCCCCATAGTTTTCAAGTTATTTAGAAAATCCTGTGGGGGGTAAAATTTACCCCCCCCCCCCCCCTCTCCAGCAGGGCACGGGTTAATCTTCAATGTGGAAATTTTTAGAACAAAAAGGTGCACCAAGATGAGAAGTGAGAAGTCTGCCAAAATATTCCCCCCCCCCCCCCCCCCCCCCCCCCCCAACTTTAAAATCGTTCCCCGGGCCCCTGACATCAAGGACCAAATTTGAAGGGGTGATATGATGTTAAAAAGATCATCCTATCTAGCAAGAGCAAAGTTCTTCTCAAACAAAGTTGCATCACAGTTGTAATAGCTTACCAGGGCATCAGCACCAAGCCTGAACTGTTTCAAGAACTGGGTTGGGACCAACACTGAGCCACAGCCAAACCTCCTAAGATATGATCCAATCTATGCTAGACATTAGACCCTAGTGTAATGCAACAGCGTACATTAATAGACCCAGTCTAACCCTCATTCACTACACCTCAACCCAAACTAAACTTAACCCTCGCCATACAGGAGCTTTTTTCACCTCTCGCCCTACGGGGGAGGGGGGGGCCTGACAGGCCCCCCTGTTAACTTGCAAACCAAGCAACTTAGAGCAATGCGGTAAGAACCAGCATGTTGCCTGCAGCCTGTCATGAGAGGAATCTAACAGCATGTGATTTTTGGGTTTCAGGTCAAAGGGTGACCTTCCAAGTCAAGTGAATGACCTCATATTTACCACGTCCAGAACAGCGAATTTGCTCTTCAGAAAACCTCAAAATTAGAAATTGATAATGTAAATAAAAAGGCATGTTCCTAAACCAGTTTTGGCTCAGAAATACAGAAAAGGAATTATTTGTTTGTATCTTGTAAAAAAAAATCAAAAAAAGTTATTTTTAAAAATGATGTAATCAGTTTCTTACACTTAGGGAGCCATCACTCAGTCAAAAATAAAGATATTGCTTTGAAATTTGGTATGGGTATTGTCCATACTCAGTTCTCCCACATATATTCTGGTTTTTCTAACATCTTTGAAAATGTTGATTTTGTGGGGATTTTTTTTAAAGTTTTTTTTAGGGGTCAAAAACCCAAAATTTTGCAAATCCGGGATTGCTATTTTAAAGAGAATTCCATTTTGTATCTTTGGTGAATTGCGTTTCCAATTTACTTTAAAACTCTGTTTTCTACGATTTTTCTAATATTTCTCGATTATCAACATGGCGTCATCAAAACATGATTATCTCACAAACTACTTAACCAATTTCAATTAAATCTGTACAGCATACGTATAATTGTTGTAAGCTCAGCTACCGAAAATTTCAGCAAGATACGCCGCATGTGTAAAAAGTTATTCAAGAAAAAACCTCGGGGGGGGGGGCTGTCAGGCCTGTCAGTAGGGCGAGGGTTAGACCTCCCTCCCTGGTAGTGAAGAGTAGTCCCTATTAATCAAAATTGGAAATAAAATAAAATCCGATATTACCTAATATTTTCATCCTCAAAAACTTGTTATATAACTCTCCTCTGGAATTGCTTGAAATTCCATGCTGCTCACGATATAAGTACTCTGGTATGAGCAGCGGCTAGCACTATCAGCTGGTAGTTGATGTAGCAGTTGGCCGCCAGGAACCGCTAGTGAGCCAGGGTGTTATGACGTCGCAAGCAAATGGCACCAGGGTAAATATTTAACACTAAATATGTATTTATTTATAAATAATTAAATCAATCAATATTTAGTGGTATTATTTGCTTGCAACGTCATAACACTTTGGCTCACTAGCGGTCCCTGGCGTCCAGTTGCTGCAACAACTGCAGCAGATAGTGCTAGCCCATACCCCACGAGGGCCGTATAAGACGCCGCACGCGGCTCGGTGCGGTGCGAATATTTCGAACGGGATACGGATAGTTGCGCCTAAGGTACGATCCGATTTAAGATTCGTTTACCGAGGATAATTATCCCTCCCATAATTCATGATGAAGGGGATACGGCCATATGCTTCCCCGGTATGTGAGGGGCGACTGGCGAGACGGTCATACACTGCACCCACGGTAAATAGAATACTAGGTAGCGCCGAGTGCCGGCCTTCAACACAGACCCTATGGTGATCACTTTTTTCAGCTGTTTTGTTTAGGCTAAAAAGGTATTTAGACTATGGATATTTGAGTTAATTTATATTAACGTTCATATGTGAGACTTATATACAAAAAAGAAAGCAATTATAATTTAACTGTCTAATTATAAAAAGAAAAATGCAGGGTAGGGCATCTTCCAAATGACAGCGTTGTAGAAAATCCGAAGGTTTGAACTCAACTTTGAATGCATATCTGAAATTACAAGAAACTGACGACTGAAAAACACCTATTAGTCTCTGAAATTGAATTTGGGAAATATTCACTATCAGTTCTCCAATGTACAACACACCACAACAGCACACTCTCTTTGAACTGCAACCCATGTGATTTCAAAAACTAGAAATAGTCGGGTCGAAATAACTTCACATCTTGATTAAAATTTCAAGAGCTTTTAAATGATACAAAAGTTTATCCATAAATTTTGTCGAAACATAGTTAAATTTGCTCGAAAGCCTTAGGCTCTCGTTTGCAAATACTGGGCTGCATCTCTGAGTTTTGAAGAACCATAAATAGTCGAGTCGTGTAAATGAAAGCATTAAGTAGGTAATTCAAATAGTTTTATTTTGAGACACAAAAATCTTGGACATTTTTGTTGCGCGCTTCAAAATTGACTTTTAGGCTGTCATATTTCAAAGTTTACTGTATTGGCAAGCAGTGACGTGTTTCTTGAGTACTGCGCACACCGGAACCGTGAAAGTTGACCAATCAGCGACGGGAATTGTCGTTGCTGAATAAGCTGATTGACGCTGATAACACTGCACACGTTTGCAAAACATCGCCAGTGATCATCACTTCCCGAGTCCTCGCGCTGTGTGTTGAGTGTGCGGGTACGTAATTGTGATACAAATGTGCGTTTACGATACATTGTCAAATTTTAACAATGCTACAATGAGCTCATCATTTAACGGGCTTTTAAATGAAGCGAAATTCAGTCAAATAATTTCGAAGCATCAAGCTTATTTGCCTCCCAAAGCCAATGGTGTCATGTACAAATATATTGACTTCCTTGCATATCCAGTTCAAGTTTGAAAACAAAACAGTGATATAAAATTTGCAACCAGTATGATAAAAGCAGCAGTTACTCAAATGTTTGATGTACTTTCTCAGCATATCAAACTGGCAGTGATAAAGAAACATCCAAGCATCATGATGATCATATTGATAGTTAACAACTGTAGCCTCGGACACATCAAAACATCAGATGTTTCATGCTATTGAAATGTAGATACCAATGCACTAAAGTGCCAATACTTTATCAGTGTCTTAGTGCATCAGTATTATGTGCACACACTGATAGCATGAAAAAAATGAGATTTGGACATCTTCACCCTATGTCAAAACACTGGTGGCGTATTGGGGTTTTAGGGCGCCACAACTCTTATGCGTCATAGTGTCAACTCTTATGCGTTCATAGTGACTTCATGATGTTAGTAGTGTTTCAGTGTTTAAAGGGAATGTTCACCTTTCTGAAAGTTGTCAAATATACATTGGTTGTAGTAGAAAATATGAAGTAAGTGCTGCTGAAAACCATTGTGATATTTTTTCACTCGCAAAGTCACTTAACGTTTACAAATAAAGTTTTTAGATTTGGGCAAATGACATCATTATATACCGCTGCTGATTGGCTGACAAAGTGGGATTGGCTGAAGAAGTGTCTGTTAGCCAATCAGCGGCTGCACCAGCCTGGATTCATTTTGCAAATGGTAAATTAAATTGCTTAAAAACTGTTAAGTTTTGGGGAAAATGACCCGAGTAATTTAGACATTTCAATAACAGCTCCAGATAATGGCTATCTCAATTTAAAACTAATACAAAGGTGAAACATTCCCTTTAAGTGTGTCAGCATCTTCTGCACCACATAGTAGAAGTCTGGCATTTTAAACATCCAACAATTGGACAGTGACAGCCGACAGGGGACAGAAGACAGTGATAGTTGGCAAGACATGTTTTTTATTCAAAATGTTGCATTTCAGACTTTAATGATTTGCACACTATTGTGATGCACTAATTGAATTATTTGTGCTAGCACTGAACATGTTCAAGTTCAGCCAGTCCTTCCATTGTATGCCTGTGTTGTATACAGGCGGTACTGCTGAGTCTTAATATTTGCATGCTTGACACAATATTTCTGATTTGTATGCATTGTTTTCGCAGATCTGGTGCATGTCCGAGACCAACACCGACCCGACGCCGGTGGAGGTGAAGACGCGCATCCGGCTGCTGCTGATGGGCGCGTCACTGGCAGTGGCAGCCGGCTCAAGAAGCCAGCCATCGGCCTCCGGCGCCTCTATCGCCATGGAGGAGAAGAATCCTGTGTACCTGAGCGCCAGCGTCCTGAAGGACCTCAGGGACGAGGGGGCGGTTACGGATGATCCGGACGACGACTTGCAGTCCAGCCAGCTCCTGCAAGATGCGCAGACCCACCAAGGACCGCCATCTGGTCACCCTGTGGCGGCCAGTCTGGAGTTCGGCCGGGAAGCTCTGGCGTACGTTGCTGGCTTCCTGGCGTACAAGTGTCGCTCCGTGGACAGCAGCCTTGGCACTGTGGTCCGGCCAGTGTGCTCCCGGTCAAGCTAGTCCAAGAGCTCTGGGTGGATCGAGCGGCTGAACCGAGGAGCCTGGCTGTGCCGTCACTGCAGTGGCTAGAGCAGGTGGAGGCGTTTGAGTACTCCCGCATCGACCCTCGGGTGGTGCGAAAGTACGCCGTCACACGGACGCACATCCGCCTGAAATGGCTGCAAGGCAGCCTGAGGGAGTGCCGGGTGAATGAGCGCAACGCCAAGCGCATGCGCATGTATGCCCGGCCAGCAGTGTGAGGCACCCACCTGCCAAACTGCCTCGCCACCCTGCCGAGGACATGTTCGTTCGCTGGCCGAGGACATGTTTGTTCGCTGGCCGAGGACATGTTCGTTCGCTGGCCGAGGACCTGTTCGAGCTGCTGGCCTGCTACTTCCGGGTGAACTTCACGCCGCCGCCGGACAGCTCGCACGGCGTCACGCGACAGATGCTGGCCGACGCGCTGCACGACTGCCTGGCCGGCACCGGACAGTTCGCAGAGTTCTGCCTGCCGCTGGCGCTGGAGAAGCGCCTTGAAGCGCCTTTTTAAGCGCCGCGCTCTCCGTGCTCAGCTCCTGCCCCTGGCTGGTGGGCGAGGCGGAGGCGGACCACTGGCGGAGCACCTGGCCGGTCTGGACACGACTGAGGACGCCGCGGTCCGGGCGGCGGCGCTCACCTGTATCGGGGTCGCCACCGACCAGCACACCAATGCCGTGGTGACGGCTCTGGTGCAGCCGCTGCTGACCCAGCTCAACAGAGGTGCGGTGTCGCCGGAGAACTAGGCTGAGCGGCAGCTGGCGGCGGTGGCGGCCGGCGTGACCGGGCTGGAGGCGGCGCGCGCCACCCTGCCACTGGTGCGGCAGGTGCGCGTCAGCCGCGAGGAGGCCACCGCCACCGAGCGCGTGCTGGCCACGGTGACTGACATCGTGGAGCGGACGTCTTCTTTCTTAACGGAGACGGCGATCACGTGCTGAGCACGCTGGCTGAGCGGTGGCACGGCGTGCCGCTCTCCCACGCGGCGCCGTGGCAGCACACGCAGCTGACTGCGCTGCTGGCCGCCGCCCGGCCCAGCGTGACTGTGCCGCAGCAAGACATCGTCACCGTGATGCTCGCCAAGCTGGCGCTGAAGAAGCGGCGCCCGCTGACGGTGGCGCGCGCTGCCAAGGCGCTGGCCGTTGTGTTCAATAAGCAGCCCGATGCCAAGACCGACCATCTGCTCAAGAGGCTCACCAAGCCAATGCCAAGATACAAGATAATACCAAGATGGTCCACCGTGCGGCGGCCAGAGCCGCGCGAGCGCGCGCCACCGCAAGCTCGCCCCAATGCTGGTACCGTGCTTATGGGATCGCGCGTTCCGCCATCGGTGTCCGGCCGTCACCAGGCCGCGGCGGCGGCGGCCCGGTGCAGCACATGCGGAGCGACAGCGTGATGATGGCCCTGGCAGCCACCGCCACTAGCATTGTGTCGTCTACAAGACACACAGTCTATCGCCAATAACCCGAGCATTTGAGGTGCCCAAAAAATCCAAAGCGTAGTATGCGACATGTAGTTTGTCTTTGCGCAATAATAGATTGTGTGCTGCAGATAGTGGTGAGGTATGCTGTCTGAAAAAGATTGACATCCGGTGATTTATCAAACTTGAATTTTACTTGTCGTGAGCGCATTGCTGGAGACGAGATGTTTGAGCTTGTATTTGTGCTGGCACGCATCATGTGCTTGTATTGTTATGTAGCAATCGACTCGATGTTTCCACGTGTATTTATGCTTCGTAAAAGCTGCTGATGTATTTGTCACTCACGGTTCCAACGTCTGAATAGCGGCGACTTATCACCGATATCGGTCATTCGTTTCGTTTCGTTTGGTTGATATTCGTTTGCGTCATTTGTGTGGGTATGCGCATATGCGTATGTTTTATTAGGATATAAGTGATTATTAGGATAGGTGGCAAATTAAATAGGTGACAAATAGTTGAAATAGGCGATGATGCGGCATGTAAATGCTTGATATGTAGTAGGCATGTTACTGTTAGCATATGCCAGTATAAGATAGTATGTTCTGATTATGTTCCTACTTCCTATGCTGGTTATTTATTGTCCCTTTTCTTTACTGGCGTGCGTATCTTTGGCAAAACAAAATATGATGTCGATGACCTCTCGCCGACGCATGATGGAAATATACGGCAACGGCGAAATTATCTGGATTCTTTGCACCATTCCCAGACGGTAGAAACTTCTGCAGGAAAAGCAGGACCTTTCTAACCGGGAAGTGACACGCTAACTGGTTGCATCAGCGAAGGCCAAACTAGAGTATGTGCTTGGAGAGAAATGAGAATATTGCAAAAGGTGTAATCTAATTATGAAGACTGTTCGGAGACTGCGGGTGGAATAGGACTTTCGTCGCAGTAATACGGGCCCATTCAGATGTCAAACTTAAACAAAATGGTAGGTACAGTGGCGGGACATTCCACTGTGGCATTCCTGCTTTGATATGTATTGCAACGAAAGTATCAAAATAATTTCGTAAAAGGTAAAAGGGACTAAATATGAATAGAGACTACAGACTCGAAAGCAAGGACGGTTTCATATAATCCGTGCGTGCATACTCATGAGCATGACTCATGAGTATGACATGACTCATGAGTATGACGTGACTCATGAGTATGACATGACTCATGAGTATGACATGACTCATGAGTATGACATGACTCATGAGTATGACATGACTCATGAGTATGACATGACTCATGAGTATGACATGACTCATGAGATAAATAAATACTATATAATAAATAGTATTTATTTTGGTAAGAAGTTATTTGCACTTGTTGACTTTTTTGCACAGAAAGAAATGCTAGCACAAGCCAAAAAAAATGATTTAACAACATAGTTTGAATAATGCTTCTTTAGCTATTATAATCAACAATAGTACTCAGGTCGTTAAATACCGCCACTCGGTGGCCTGGGTGTCCACTAAATTTGCAGCTCTACTGCGGCGGCGCGCTCAATCCGATAAATAGTTTAACCGTACAACAGCTGATTGGAATTTGCGCGTGACGTCAGAGGTTGGCGCCCCCGTGACTGCACCGGTCTGACTGAAGGGCGAGACCAAGACGGCCATACGATGCCTCAGGGGCGGATCCAGGATTTTCTAAGGCAGGGGGCTTCAGGCCTGAGGGCGGCATATTTCCTCGGTGACGGGGGCGGCATGGTGCCTTCCGAGGGCGGCATAATGCCTTCCGAGGGCGGCATAATGCGTTGTGAGGGCGGCAAGATGTCTTCTGAGGGTGCCAGGGTGCCTTCCAAGAGTGCTACGATGCTGTTGGTAGACGCAAGGGCGGCCTCCCGAAAACGCTACGGCGCCGGCAAATCCTATACAAAAATGGCGCCGCGGCGCCCTCGGGCATCCCGGCGCCGGGATGCCCGAGGGCTCCGTGTTCTAAGGCAGGGGGCTTCAGCCCCTACGGCCCCCCCCCCCCCCCCCCTGGATCCGCCACTGCGATGCCTCGGTCCGGCTGAGAGGGGGGGGGGGGGGGGTGAGACGGCCATACGCTGCCCCGGTCCGGCTGAGAGGGAGATGGCCATATGCTGCCCCGGTCTGGCTAAGGGGGCGGTCATACGCTTCCCTGGTCTGGCTGAGGGGCGAGACGGCATACGCTGCACCGGTCCGGCTGAGGGACGAGACGGCCACACGCTGCCCCAGTCTGACTGAACTCGGCGAGACGGCCATGTGCTGCACCGGTCAAGGGCGGATCCAGCCGGCCGTTTTTGGGGGGGGGGGGGCCAAACCGTTTTTTTAGCGGACCTTACCTACCCCCAATTTCGAATTTCTTCCCGGATTTGGGCCACTTTATTTTGCAACCACACGATTTCGATTTTTTCCCCATTTTTTTTTAGGTTTTCGACCTTTTGGGATATCGAAAAAGGAAAGATGTCAGCTTGCAGTTTGTATTGTTCCGACATTGCCTTACACTGATAAAAACTATGTCAATTGTCAGCTGTACCCAGGGGCGTCGCCGATAATTTTTGAGTGGGGGGTCGGCTGAAATGACGACAAAAAAATGTACCCCAATTTGTTATGCGTGTATTTAAGCCTTTGCAACATTTCTAATGTGGATTTGCATGTTATAGTAGGTACTTGTTATTTAGCGCCGCGAAGCGGCGCGATTTTTTTTTTGCTCGGGTTTGCCTGATAAAACCCAGAAACATAGGCATTTTTAGCTTCTTAGCCTTGTAGAGGATAATAAGCTAAAAATGTTATTCATTCAATTCAGCGTTACGACGAAACGAAGACGATGACGATGGCTTCGTTATGACGATGGCCACTGATGTGACGCCGCGAAGCGGCGTGAACATTTTAATTTTAGGTCGTGGAAAACGCATTTTTAATATTGGAACCAGACCGTGAGTGGAGCCAAGCCTCAGGTAACCCCTTTTCCTGGTTGCACATCTCGGTATGATGCAAAATGTTGAAATGAAGGTAGTTTTTCATATACATTAGCCTCGGATAGTAAATCACGATGGCCGGTGGCAGTCTGCGCTCAATAGTACATATGACAATAATAACTGTAGTCTGTATACATACCTATGTACCGAACTGTAACAAACAACTGGTAACGGTGCAAATGGTTTCAAAGTAGCAAGAGGCAGACCGACATTTCCGCGCATAAATGGTCCCTGTGGATCTGGAGGAGCCTGGGGGAGATGGCTTGGGGAGATAGTCCTGGCCTGGTCCCCACTATTAGCTCTTCGGGCCAACAAGTTGGGCACCGCTGGAACAGCTTCCGGTTGCCGAAGTCCGCGTCTTTGCGTTCGCGTCGCCTTTTTCGGAACTCGGCAGACAAGCTAAACATGTAGCCCGCTTTAAAGATAATATTTTATGAAGAGAGCCAGCAATTACCGCCAAGGAGAGCCTCTGCAAGACACTTAATGGAATTAATTTTCCAAATTTGTATATGCAATTGCGAAACTTGTCTCATGCCGCGAAGCGGCGCGAAATTTTTCAGTTTTTGACTGAGGCTAGCTTGATTTTGACTGCTGCAATTTTGGGATGCCCAGTACCGTTCTAAAAACGCAAATATAGCATGCATTAAATTTCACGTCTGGGGGGGGGGGGGGGGCAAAACATAGTTTGCCCCCCCCCCCCTTAAACAGGCTTGGGGGGGCATGGCCCCTTTCGCCCCCCCCCCCTGGATCCGCCCTTGGTCGTGGGTCTAGTTATTCCTTCGTCGACGACGAAGTCATTATTTATGAACGTGTTCATTTTTTTTCTTAAAATTTCACAGAACACGGAATTGTATTGTTTTTTATATGCGTTGAGGCTCATATTACAGTTATTTATATATATTTTTTATTTTGTTTTGGGGGGGGGGGCCAAAAGACATGTTGGCCCCCCTTCCAGGCTTTTGGGGGGGCCATGGCCGGATTGCCCCCCCCCCCCCCCCTGGATCCGCCAGTGGCACCGGTCCGGCTGAGGGGCAAGACGGCCACACGCTGCCCCGGTCTGGCTGAGATGCGAGACGGCCATATGCTGCACCGGTCCGGCTGAGGGACGAGACGGCCATACGCTGCACCGATCTGACTGAGGGGTAGATAGGCAAGTTGCTCATTTCATATATTGAATGTCGGGTACATATCTGGAACAAATAGAGAAGGTGTTACAGGTCATAACTCTGTATCTCCCCCCAAGTCTTTGGGAGCTAGAAAAGAAACAAAGCTTCTCATTTAGCAAACAAGTGTCGCGATAAACGACAGGGGACATAGTCCAACATCGTAACTCTAACGATCAATGGCTCGAGACACAAACATAGTACATAGGACACATATAGGGACATAGGTGATATATACACAAGTGTGTCACTGCGTGAAGCTGGGGTCGCGGTACGGATCGGTTTTTGGGACCGTGGCCGGTTGCTGTGGCGTAGGGTTGTTGGTGCAGGGGACGGTACCGGCACGAGTGTGGTGGCCACCATCGGCGGCGGGTCCTGCCATTGCGGGGCTTCCACTGGCTTCTGGGCTCGTGGCAGAGTGTTCTGCTGAGGAGATGCAGGCGCGGGGATCGTGGCGGCGTGCGGGGTGCACACGCCGGCGTCGATGGTTCCGGCGACTGACGGCGACAGGTCGGTGATGGAGGCGAGGAGTGTGGAGCCGGAGATGGTGTTGGTGGCAGAGGCGTCGCTCCTGCCGCCGGGGTGCCTAAGGTCGTACGGGGGGCGACGGATGACGGTGACGCAGGCTGTCGAGCAGTTCATCCAGGCGTTTGCTGCGGTTGGGGACAACCAGGCTGTATCTGCGCAGGAACTGGCGATTGCGCAGGGTTGCCCGGCCGCTTCCGTCGATGCGCACTACACACTGGTTGTGCTGGCGCACCTCCACGACACGACCCGTTTTGTCCCACTTCTTGGGTGATCTCCCCGTCTGGTTCTGTAGACGAACTGTGTCACCAACCTTGAGCGGGCCAGCCGCTTGGTGTGTTCAGACCAGCGCTCGTGTGAGCGCATGTGTCTGTTTCGAAGGGCCTCTTCTCGGGCCATCAGAGTCTCCCTCCATGTGGGATGGGGATGATATTGGCCAGGGGGGATAGGGATGAAATCTCGCACTGGCCGCCCGAACACACAGCGTGCCGGCGATACTTTTGTGGAAGGGACGGGGGTGTTACGATACGTCAGTATCGCTCGCTGTAACTTGTCGACATTGAGCTCGCCGTTGTTGCCAGTGTTCCCCTCGATCAGACGCTTCATCGTCTTGACACCGACCTCAGCCCGACAGTTGGCGTGAGGGAACGCCACGGATGATCGGCGATGTCGGACTCCCCAGGCTTCCAGGAAGGTCTCTGTCTCCCTTGCAGTGAACTCTGGTCCGCCGTCGCTGGTGAGTTCGACAGCGATGCTGAAGGTGGATAAGATTCGTCGAAGGCAGGCAATGAGGCCTTTGCTTCCATCACTTGCTTTCTCGACGATGGGCCAGTTCGAATACCGGTCAACGACGATGAGGTATGTCTGGCCTATGTATGTAAAATAGTCGGCACACACCTGCTGGAATGGGTACTGTGGCGTGGACAATGGACGCGATACCATCTCTCCGGACCGGTCCAGCAGCGGGTCGGTCTGCACGCGCCTGCAGACGCAAACGCGACCCAGATGGATAATCCCGTGTCGCCGGTACGCAACGGGCCATTGTGCGTGCGGCGGGCTCACGGGACCTGCCCGAAGTAACCGGTCCTGCGTCATCATTTCCAAGTATATATATGGAGCTGTTCCAGCGCCCTAACCCGCCCTCACCCGGAATAGGTTGATGCGTGCCCGGTGGAGGTGCGGTGGAGCGGCGCGCGGGAACGAGCAGTAGAGACTCGGTGGAATTATCAGCTGTTGACCATCATTTGTTTGGGTACGAATTCACGGTCACGGTCACGGTCTCCGTTGTAAGGCGGCCGCACACTAGGCCATTCGGCGCGCGGAGTTCGCGATATCGCTACGACTTTCCGCGCATCTTTAGCGACTTTCCTCTTCGCGTCAGCCGAAACGTCAAAAATCGCGGACAAATGTCGTCGGCCGGCCATCTGCGGACCCGCGGAAAAAAGCTGATTCGAACGAGCTTTTTTCCGCGACTGAACGCCGCGGAGCCGCGGACAGCAAAATTGATCAGGCTAACAGTAGTGAATCTATACAAGACAGAGGTAAAATTTGTGCACAGCATGCTCTTGCCCCTGTTAAATTTATTATGTAAAAGTTTCATGGTTCTAAACTTACATCTTCGTCGAAAAATGGCCATCATTAATTTGCCTTGCGACAGGCTGTAGGCACAGGTTCCGACATGCTGGAGATCGGCGGGGCGGAATCTCGCGAGGAGACAGCGCCGAATCCGCCGGAACAAGGACGATATTCAGCGGTATCGCCGCAATTTTCCGAGGCGGAATTTCGCAATGATATCGGGCGCCGAATGCGTAGTGTGCGGCCGCACACTACGCATTCGGCGCCCGATATCACTGCGAAATCCCGCCTCGGAAAATCGCGGTGATACCGCTGAATATCGTCCTTGTTCCGGCAGATTCAGCGCTGTCTGCTCGCGAGATTCCGCCCCGCCGACCTACAGCATGTCGCAACCTGTGCTGAGTGTGCCTACAGCCTGTCCCAAGGTAACTTAATGATAGCCATTTGTCGACGAAGATGTAAGTTTAGAACCACGAAACTTTTACATAATAAATTTCACAGCAGCTGTGCAAAAATGCTGTGCAAAATTTTTACCACTATCCTTGCATAGATTCGCCACTGTTTGCCTGATCAAAAATGTCTTGTCCGCGGTTCCGCGGCGTTCAGTCGCGGAAAAAAGCTCGTTCGAATCAGCTTTTTTCCGCCGGTCCGCAGATGGCCGGTCGCCGACATTCGTCCGCGTTTTTTGACGTTTCGGCTGACGCGAAGGCGGCAAGTCACTATAGATGCGCGGAAAGTCGCAGCGATATCGCGACCTCCGCGCGCCAAATTACCTAGTGTGCGGCCGCCTTTATGCGAGCCGCACACTGGGCGATTTGGCGAGCGATATCACTGCGACATTCTGCAGTTCCGCGGTGTTTAGCACAGAAAAAGCTCGTCCGGACCAGCTTTATTCCGCGATATCGCGCGCCGAATAACGCAGTGTGCGGCCGCCTTAAAGGAAATAGTTCACCTTCAACATTAGTTTTAAACTGAGATAGCAGTTTTGTAGCCCGTGTTGGGAAACCCCTATCTGCAAGTTTTCTTGACTGAGAAGACTCTTCAGCCGAATATATTTGAGTTTTTGGCGAAGAAATGCGGTGCTGGCGAAAGAATGGTGTACTGGTTCTAGCCCGGGCAGAGGATATACCATCAGCCAATCAGCTTGCAGCTGGTGCTAGCAAGCGAATCGCCGGCCGCCGGTTGGCACATCTCCAATACGAGTCTATCTTTACGCGACTACTTTCAAATCTGATTGGCTGAACCATTTCTTACATTCGCGTGACGTCAGGACTCTGACTCAGAGAGTATGCATATAGTTTTGACAAACAATAAAAATGTACGGCCTTCTGTCCTGAATCGGCGCGATATAAGGCCATTTTTGGCAATATAAAAAGAAATTGTATTAAAAAAATATAATCAAATCGTGTTGGGTAATACAAATCCAAGGTGAACTATTTCCTTTAAAATTCAGACATTATTTTACTCTTCGCAGTTTTGCGTTTTACCGTGCGTGTCAGAAATTTGTTGAGTTATTGTTATCCACCGTGCGTTTAACATAGATCTAAACAATAATGGAATCCATGCAAAAGCTGTCCACAATACTTTTCGCGAATGGCGCCGAAAAATGTTTACAAAAGTTTGTCACTGGTACGCCATAGCTGCCGTAATCCGACTTTGCCCGATCTCATCCGCTCGACGAGCGGTTGAGATTTTGCTCATCCAGTTGAGGTTGGTGGATGCTCAACCGATTTTAGTTGAGGCGCGGGAACGGCCGATGGCGAAAATAAGGCCTCAACCTAATCCGGGTGAGGGCACTGGAACAGCCCCCATGCTCGCATCGTTCACAGTAATGCACACTCTCTTCCCGGCAACGCTACCGTGTGTCACGAGGCGCCATGTCGGTTCAGAACCGAAAATGATCTTCGACATTTTGTGACAGCAGCGGTTGAGGGGACTTGTGGCCCTCAAGACGGACTAACGCCTCTCCAGTTGCAGTGACATCGCAGTCTGGATCGTTCGTTCTCCGTGACGGTGCGCCGCCTCTACGCGAAGCCATCGGCTAGGGTGCTGGCCCCTCTAGACAAGTCATCGTCCAGCAGCATCGTCCCAGTGTTCAGCTCTGCCCCGGCGGCATCATCCGCCTGGAGGCCAACCTCATCAGCTGCACTGAACTGCAACGGAGCCTGCCGGCATCGCACGGCCTGATAGGCCGTGACGTGCGACAATCACTCCAATCCATCGAGTGATACAGTGCCATCAGCGTCAGCAAAATTGTTGTGCATTTCATAGACTCTTGGTTCTTTTTTAAAAAATAAAGACCAAAATCAAGCAAAAAGTGACTTCTTCATAAACCTTGTGATTGTTTAGCCCTCTGCCCTGCAAGACAAAATACAGAAGAAAGGTGTAAAAAAGTGAAAAGTGAAAAATTTACATGAACTTTTGTACTTTTGACTCTGACCAGTAAGAAGAAAACATCGAAATTTCGAGTCCAAACATTGCAAGTTCAGCAAAAACCAATATGAAACAATGAACTTTTTTTATTTTTCGTCGGAAAAAAATAGTGAAGTGCTGTGAAATCTCGTATCAGTGCTTTGCTGTTAACTTTTGTCCTCGCCAGACCTCGTGCAGTGCTTCGTGTGTTGTGTGTAGTGCAATGGTTATGTGTTGGTTGTTCCCTCTAAATTTGCGGATTGTTTTACAAGTCCACTCTTATGATCATTATTTATATATTTTGCACTTCGCAAATCCCAATATAATATTAACATTTTAAGTAACGGCATTCGCCTCAGGTATGAACATTCAATTACGTGCTATATCATGGTCAATTCACTGCAATTAAAGTTATATTACGGCCAGAGTAGCCGAAGCGGGCAAAGTTCCTGAGGATGGTCCTGCCAAAGAGCAGTGGAATCGTCCAGCCGTAAGTCCCACGACCTTGACGAACACACGAGGCGTGCCTGGTAATAGTCCTTTTTCTATAACGCTAAAGGCTATGCAAGCCACCGTGGCACGTAGTAGGTGTAATTGCCACGCATTCACTTACTTATCTGTTCATGCCACATTCGCAATGCCCACATGTCGAAATTTACTCTCCGCGCATGTCCAGGAGTTTGCTCTCTTTATTGTGTTCGCTTCGGTTCCCTACGCTTCCATGGGGAATGGAAGCTATGTGGGACAGAAGCCCTTCTCTTCATATCACATCAAAGAGAGCACACGCCGAGGATATTTGGACGCGCCGCGGTACCCCGCCGGCGGCGCTAACCGGCCAGAAGCCCGACCAGCTGACGGCCTGGTATTTCGGGAGTAGCCGCACTGACGGACCATGCCGCACCTGCAGGAGCGCTGTGCAAGGTGATTGCCCAATCCCGTGACGCCGCTATATGGTATTATGTCGCCTCCTATCGTCGGCTCACGGGGAAAGGTGAGGTAATGTGGCGTGGACAATGGACGCGATACCATCTCTCCGGACCGGTCCAGCAGCGGGTCGGTCTGCACGCGCCTGCAGACGCAAACGCGACCCAGATGGATAATCCCGTCTCGCCGTTACGCAACGAGCCATTGTGCGTGCGGCGGGCTCACAGGACCCGCCCGAGGTAACCGGTCCTGCGTCATCATTTCCAAGTATATATATATATGCTCGCATCGTTCACAGTAATACACACTCTCTTCCCGGCAACGCTAACGTGTGTCACGAGGCGCCACGTCGTTGAGCACCGAAAATGCTCTTCGACAGTACTCTGGAGGCCGAATGTCTTCTGGGGTACACATGGCTGTGAGGGGGCGTTGCGACTGCATGGTCTGCATCTGTCGCGCGTCAGCCGTATGTCGGTCGTGATCCCAGGCCAGCAAACGCTGACTGCCGCCCGGGCGATCATCATGCCCACACCCTGATGAGCGCCGTGCAGACTCGACAATCCCTCTTCTCGCAAGCAGAGTGGGACGACAACTCGCTGATCGTGGAGGATGACACCATCGCTGGTGTACAAACCGTCACGAACGGCGTGGAAGTCGAGTAGTTCTTCTGGCATGTCCTGGCGGTGTTCTGAAACACTTCCGTCTTCCACCATCTCCAGCAGTTGGTGCATCGCGGGATCGCTGACAGTGGCATCTCGAACGCGGTCTCACGTGACGGATCGGATCGCTGTGATGGCAGCGACGGCCATGTTGCCGGGTTCGTCGACGGTGATGTCATCGCAGAGGCGCATTCCGACAGGGGCGCCAGTGGGATAGCGGGATCATCAGGAACACGGTTCTTGACCACAGGGATGAACCGAACGTCGAATTTGAAGCGGAGGGCCTTCTCCTCGAGATTGCTCAGGCGAGCGTTCGGCAGATCAGCCAACGATCAGTCGCCCAGGATCTTCACCAGCGATTTGTGGTCAACCACAACGGTGAGGTCGCTGCATCCGAGCACGAAGAACCATGCCTTCTCGAGTGCGTCTGTGACAGCGAGTGCTTGTTAAATAGACCTCAAGTCATTTAGCACATGTGTATTCAATGCCAATGATCACACCATTCTGAAATACAAAGGAAAGGTAAGAAGAACAGAAGGACATTAGGATAGAAGCAATGACGACACAGGTCTGGAGTACTCTATCCCCTCCCGAGACTTTGAAGTCTCAAAGTATGATACAACATAACATCAGTCTGATACAGTCAAACTATGAGAACATAACATAAACAGACTGGGTGTAGCTGCTACCACGAGCAACCGTGAATGGCTTCATTCAAAGCGCAACGCGTATATACATTACACAAGCAACTGAGCCATGGCCAACTTAGCGGCGACAAACACCACGATGCAGATAACACACCTGAGAGACCAATATACAATCAAGTGAGCGCATAGTTCTCCGCTAGGAAAGGTGGCAGGCGAGTTTGCCGAGAAGGGCGGCGGGGTGTAGTGGGATCATGCTCTGACTGAGCGGTGTGCGTGGGATGGGGTACGGCCGGCGGGGGATTCGCAGCACACCGTGTGTCAGGTGGTGGACTCTGGGGAGCGACGGGCAGTGTACCGGGTGCTGCAGGTGCAGGGGCGGCGGTCAAGGTCGATGGTGTCGGTGCATGCAATCGAGCATCAGATGGGCTCGGCCGTGGGCTGTCGGGTGTGAGGCGGACCGGAGCTGGCGGGCGTGGCGGGTTGACAGCTGGTCGAGCGGCTGAGGGGTGAGCATTCCGGGCATCGGACATCAGTGGCCGCCCTGGGAGATTGAGCAGCGGAGGGGTCGGGGGGCGAGGCATGAATGGAAGGTATTTCCGTAGGTGGCGACGGTTGCGGATGGTCACGCGACCCGAGCCGTCGACACGGATGACATACTGGTCGAATTGACGCACCTCGATCACGATACCCGTCTTGTCCCACTTGGTCGGATGCGGGCCCACCAGGTTCTGGAGGCGGACGCAGTCGCCGATCGCGAGGGGTGGCAGGATCTGCGTGTGTTCAGATAGGCGTTCGTGTGTACGCATATGCCGGTTCCGTAGAGCCTCCTCGCGGTTGGCCAGTGTCTCCCGCCAAGTGCTATGAGGCCGATACCTCCCTGGGTGTATGGGGATGAAGTCGCGGATCGGACGGCCAAAGAGCACTTGTGCTGGGGAGAGGCGGGTGTCACGATCCGGAGTGTTGCGATACTGTAACATGGCGCGCTGAAAGTGGTCCGTGTTCAGGCCACCAGTGGCGAGCGTGTTGTCGCAGAGAAGGCGCTTCACAGTTTTCACCGCGACTTCTGCCCGACAGTTCCCATGGGGGAATGCGACAGATGACAGGCGGTGTCCAACGCCCCAGTTGCGGAGGAATGTCTCGGACGCTGTGGCGGTGAATTCTGGTCCACCGTCGGAGGTGAGTTCCTCGCTGATCCCGTAGGTGACGAAGGTCCTGCGCAGGGCAGAGACCAGACCGCTCGACCCGTTGGAGGATTCCTCGACGATGGGCCAGTTGCTGTAACGGTCGACGACAACCAGGTAGTGACGTCCGCAGTGCGAGAAGTAATCAGCGCAGATGCTCTGGAAGGGATATGCCGGCAGAATGGGTGGCGTAGGAGGGGCGCTCGGCTGGGATGGCGCGTTGCGGTTGCATGTGTCGCATCGGGATCGGGTGTCCGATATGGCTTGCGACATGCCGGGCCAGAAGAAGGAACTGGCGGCTCGAGAGTCCATCATCGACACGCCTTGATGGGCTGCATGGAGTGCCTGAAGGACACGATGACGAAGGGCAGGAGGGATCACCACTCGGTCTTTGTAGAGAACGACGCCGTCGTATTCGCTGAGATGGTCGCGGTATCTGTGGTACGGTCGGATCGCGACTGGTACGTCAGTCGGCGCCTCTGGAAAGCCGTTGTTGATGGAATCGATGAGCCGGAGCATCTCAGGATCGCTGGTGGTTGTCGTGCGTACGTCGTCCCAGGTTATTGACCTGATGAGATCAGTGGTGGCCGAGGCACTCAATGGCGTGCATGATGAGGTGTCGATTGTCTCGTGCGTCCGGACGTTGGCGAGAGCGTCGAGGATCGGCCAGGCGCGAGGGGTGTCCCGCAGGTTCGGAGGAGCCGACGTGGTGTCAACTGATGCGTCATCAGGGAGGTCAGGTGCTTCGGGTGCCCCAACCGGGTGACGAGAGACGGCGTCAGCTGCGTTGTTCCGAATGCCAGGGACATGAACAACACGGAACCTGAAGCGAAGGCTCTTCTCCTTTAGGTTCCGAAGCCGCGGGTTCGGGATCTCTTCCAGGGAGCGGTCACCGAGGACCTTCAGCAGAGGTCGATGGTCCACAGCCACGAGCAGGTCAGAGCAGCCAAGAGTGAAATGACGAGTCTTGTGAAGGGCGTCCACGACGGCCAGTGCCTCGCCTTCGATTGGTGCGTAACGGGATTCGGCGCCGTGGGTGAAGCGGCTCCCAACCAACACGGCACGCCAGCCAGAGTGGCAGCAGAATGGCCGAGTTCCGGCGCACTGGCAGTGCTTCTGTAGGAGCCAGTAGCCGAGTCCTTCCTTCGACCAGTCGGTGGCCAGGCATGTGGGGCGAGTCTTGTCAAAGATTTCAACACCGTCCTTGATTTGGGCGATGATGACTTTTTTCGACTGCTGGAAGAGGATGTCCAGCTGGTCGGTCCACGCGAAGGACTGGCCCGGTTTGAGCAGGTCACGGTACGGTCGCATTTGATCGGCTGATGCGAACGCGTACGACACCTGATTGAGTAGGCCCAGCCAGCTGCGGACGTCGGTCAGGTTCCGAGGAGTAGGGAAGCCCTCGATCGCCTGCAGCATCCGCGGACACGGTCGCACAGTCGTCGGTGTGATTTCGAATCCAGCGAACTCCGCGACGTCATTCGCGAAGCGGAATTTGGACGGGTTCTGCGTGATGCCATGTCGGCCGCAGCGGTCCAGCCATTCGACAGCTTGGTGAAATGACTCCTCAATGTTGTCTGCCCATAGAACGGTGTCGTCGACGCACTTGGTTTTGCGCGGGATGTCGGCGACGAGAGCGTCGAACCGTCGGCTGTACCCGTCTCCTGAAGCCGTGTAGCCTTGAGGGGCGACGCAGTACCGGTAGCGACCCCACGGCGTTATGAACGTAGTGAGGTGGCGGTCGTCGGGGTGGAGAGGCACGGCATGGTAACCATTCCATGCGTCGCACACGGTTTTCTTCGTCTCCCGTGGGACTGCCCGGGCTTGATGGAACGGCGACTGAGTGTGGTGGGTTTCGCGGGTGGCGTGGAGGTTCAGATCCTGGAGGTCAACCGTCCGTCGGGGCTTACCGTTCTTTTTGGGGTTGATCACCATCCGGTGACACCAAGTCACGGGTGTACCGATAGGGACTTCCTCGACGACTCCTAGGCGACAATCTTGGTCCAAGCCGGCCTTGACATCGTCCTGCCAGTGGATGGGGACAGGGATGGGTGTGTGATGAGCTACGGGTGTGGCTTCAGGATCTACCATCAGACGGAGAGGCGGACCTTCCATCGCGGGTAGGGTCTGATGTGTGCACACATTGAACGTGCTGGATGCGTAGTAGTCGAGGAGCCAGGCCTCTAGCTTAGCCCGATTTTCCTCAGTGGGAGGGTACGGTGGCGCAGTTGGGCGCGGTGGGGGGAGCTGACGTCGTGGGCAGTCACACTCGGCTGTGATGCAGGATACTGGTGCAGCAGTGTCACTTGACGTGCTCATGGGTGCCGCGATGGGTGCTGCCTTGGACTGAGAGTGTGTACCAATCTTCGGGAAGTCGGGTGGGATGATGCCGAGTGCTTCGCAGGCTCCGCGAGAGAGGAAGAATTTGTCGGTGGCATCAGTGAAGTACACCACTTGTCTTGTCTCCAGGCCCCCGGGTCCCCGGGTGTTTGAGACGCGGAGAGGGAGGGCGCCAATGATGTGGATGGGATCGTTGTTGACCGCAGCCATTTTCAGCTGAACTTGAGTGAGGTGGCGTTTGTCGAGCCCCAGGTGTCGCAGGAACGAGGTGCCTGCGAGGCAGGACTGACAGCCTGTGTCCGCGACGGCGTATACCAGTGGGGACGTGGTGGGTCGACGTAGGACGGTGTCGAGACCCAGGGCCCTGGAGTCACACGGAAGATGTGAGACGAATACAGGGACAGTAGGTTGTGGCGCAGAGGGCCCCCTTTCCCAGGTGTCACGAAGAGAGTCATACAGATGGTGTTCCATCAAAAGCTGCCCGTGAGGTGCGGGGAGCGGGCCGTCAGACTGCTTACTGACACTGCACAGAGTGTCAAACACTGTGGAAGCACTCGGTTCTGCGATCTCGGTTTGGGCTGGTGGGTCAGACTCAGTCGAGCGTTGGGACCATGCCACCGCGACACTTTGAGAAGTGGCAGGCAGCCGCGGTTTGCTCGATCTGCACACACGTTCGTGATGGTTCATTTTGCCACACTTACCACACTGGTGCCCATACGCACTGCATTTAGACACCCGGCTGGCTCTGTCCAAAGGATGGTCCCTGGTGCCGCAGAAGCCACAGGGCCGAGAGGTTGATCCTCCACCACCATCAGTGGATCCAGGGGGCTGTCGGACTCGATGGGCGTCACGCTGCTGTCGACGGAAGCTGCTGACAGCGCTGACGTGAGCCGGCACAGCTGAACCTGAAGCAGCGGCTAGGCGCTGAGCAGACTGTTTGCCGCCCTCCCGGGACTCGATGAATCGGAGAGTGTCTTCGAGTGAGGTTGTTCCGTCTTTCTCAGACAGGAGGGAGAGCTTGATTTCGGGGTCATAGACGCCACGGATGAGACCATCTCGGATCATCTCGTCGCTGTAGTCCACGGTTCCCGGTTCGGGGCAGCTGCAGGTGGTTGTATATTGACATGTCAGGGCGATGCCTTTCAGGCGGGCACAAAAGGCACGTACCGGTTCGTCTCTATCCTGTCTGCAGTTGTGCAGCTCTTCACGTGCCACCAGGACGTTTTCAGCACGGACAGCCAGATCTTTGATGCGTTTGAGGACAGTGTCTTCTTCAGCAGTGGAGAGGGCTCCAAACAGACGGGCGAGGTCCCGCCTCAGCTGCTCCTCACAACAGTCAAGCAGTTGATACACAGCCTCAGGTCCTTTGATGTGTGTGGCTGCCTTGTATGTCGTCCAGCGTTGCAAGAAGTAGGACCACTCCTCAGTTGTTCCCCCAGCAGCGATGATAGGACGCTTTATCTTTTCCACCTGGGCAGTGGTACTGGCAGGTGGTGTAGGGTGGGTAGCCCGCTCATGCATCTGGAGCAGGGCTATGAGGGTAGTGCGGTCTTCCTCTTGAATGCTCCATGTGCAGTCAGGATATGGACATCGGATAGGCTCTTGATTTGACATGGTGTGATCATAAATAGACCTCAAGTCATTTAGCACATGTGTATTCAATGCCAATGATCACACCATTCTGAAATACAAAGGAAAGGTAAGAAGAACAGAAGGACATTAGGATAGAAGCAATGACGACACAGGTCTGGAGTACTCTACTTGTATTGTATTATACATCAGTTGACCCTTTCCATACATATAGGGATGTTACAGGGTCATTGTCGTACATGTTGGTACATACAAGTTGTAGCCTTAGCTTTGTCATTATAATACAGAAGCTAACACAAGCTAAAATGCACTGTATCTGCCAAATAAAAGACATGACATTACAACATACCTATTACGCAAAAATAAACACTAATAAAACTAGACTACATGCCACGCTTAAACTAGAGTCACGAGCGCCTGTCGCGTTCGGGGGCTGCACACAGTTTCCTAATATGTTTTTTTTTCTCGCCACCCTGGTACTAACAGATAGGATATCCACTATTACTATTAGAGCCAAAATAACTATTGAACAGCGATGGCGATCTATACAGATAATTTCGCTTCCCGTGATTGGTCTGGGCCTGGGCAAAGCCAACTGGTCTGACTGACGGGTGTAACGGCCAATCACGTCTCGGTTGAAAACTAATCGGCTCGATAATAGCGAGGGTTCTCCACTTGTAATATTTTTTTGAAGCATGCAAAGATCAAAATAATTAACATACTGGGTAGCCGAAAGCCATTCATATTGTTTCAGCAAGTCCGAGATATGGTCATATTTCCTGCGACCTGAAAGCACTCTCGCTGCGAAGTTAAATATCTTCTGAATTTGACCAATAGCACTGGAACGGGTACCTCCATACACTTTAATACAATATCTTACATGAGAAAATACCATGGCGTCAATTAATCTCGGCAATGTTTCTACAGACAGCACCTGTTTAGCATGAAGAAGTGCGACCAGAATTCCATAGCAACGATCCATATTACTTGCTGCACATGTTGCTCCCATGACAGAGAACTATCCAGAGTGATGCCTAAATTGTTTACATTCTCTTTGCAATGAAGAACCTCGCCCATGAAGTTAATAGTTGGGAATCCGTTTAGACACATCAACTGCCGTCTATCGCCGCACACAATAAACTCTGTTTTTCTGGCATTCACTAGCATGCCGTTCTGCTGAAACCATGTCGTCATTGTGTCCAAAACCTCTTCAAGGCTTTTTTGCATCTCGCAACGGCCCTAAACATGTCCCCTGTAATGTTCCAATTGTGATGGGTAGGGGATCCGAAAGCTTTTCACCGATTTGTACTTGCTGAACATGGCCACTTAGGTAACTTTTAAACCACTGAGGACATATTTGCAATAGGGTTAGGGCTTCACCCTCGACTGGGGCGTAGCGTGACTCAGCGCCTGATGTGAACCGGCTTCCCACCAGGGTTGTCCTCCATTCTGTCGCGCAACATAGTGGTGACAGGCCTTCACATGTGCAATGCTTCTGCAGGAGCCAGAACCCGATGCCGGTGCGGGACCAGTCGGTGGCCAGGACAGTGGGCCTGTTCCTTTCGAAGATCTGCACCGCTGTGGTGACTTTATGGATGATGACTCGTTTCGACACCTCGAACAGGGCCTCGTGCTCCTCCGTCCACTCGAACTTACCTGGTTTCAGGAGTTCGCGGAAGGGCAGCATGACGTCAGCCATAGCGAATGCGTAGGAGACGTGGTTGATGACCCCGAACCAGGCTCAGATGTCTGTCAGGTTCTTGGGGGTGGGGAACTCGGCGATACTCTGGATGAATGCGCGGCATGGTCGGACCACCTCGGGGGTTACCTCGAAGTCCGCGAACTCCACAGTCCGTTGCGCGAAGGCGAATTTGTCGGCGTTGAGGGCGATACCGTGTCTTCCGCACATGTCCAGCCACTCCACAGTGCGCCAGAAGGTCTCGGCGATGTTATCGCCCCAGATCAGGGTGTCGTCCACACACTGGGTGTGTATGACCTGTGGGAGAGGTCGGCAAACAGGACGATTTCATCGTATCGTCTCGTGTACCCGTCTCCGCTGGGCACGTAGCCCTGGGGGGCCACGCGGTAGCGGTATCGCCCCCACGGGGTCAGGAACGAGGTCAGGTGCCGGTCGTCTTCGTGGAGGGGGACGCTGTGGTACCCGTTCCACGCGTCCAGTACTGTCTTGTAGGTGGCGCCTGGGACAGACCGTGCTTGGTGAAACGGACTTGGCGTGTGATGGGTTTCCCTCACATCGTGACGGTTCAGTGGCTGGAGGGCCACGCACCGCCTTTGTTTGCCGTTCTTCTTGGAGACCACCACCATTCGGTGACACCAGGTGACCGGTTCGCCCACGCAGGTACCAGTTCGATCACTCCGAGCTGCACGTCTCTGTCGAGGGCTTCCTTGACTTCAGCCTGCCAGTGCAAGGGCACGGGGATGTGGCCTTGTGACAGGCCACTGGGTCTGCGTCCTTCTGGATCATCAGGCGTAGAATGCGGGCCGTCCATCGTTGTCAGCGGCTGATGTTCACACGTGCTAAACGTGCTCGAGGAGTAGTAGTCCACCAACCACTTCCGTAGTTATGTTGCAGTCTCCTCAGTGGCCTCCATTGGAAGATCGGTAGGCATGGTCGGTGGCGGTTGACGTGTTGGACACGAGCATGGTTGGTACTCGTCAGCAGGGGTACCATCTGCCGATACAGAGGCCAGTCCGATGGCCAGGAATGCGGTGTCTATCATACCGATATCACGGCAGGTGTCTCGGCTCAGATAGACGGTCTTTGTCGAGGGTGTGGTGTAGACGAACTGACGAGTCTCACGCCGTCGACCCTGGCATTTACCGGAGACTCGCAAGATCACAGCCCCTCCGAGTTGGATGGGGTTTCCGTTGGCGGCATGCATCCTCATGGAGGTGGGAACGAGTTCGTCCTCCGTAATCCCCAACCTCCATAACAGGTCTGTGCCCGCCAGGCAACTATGACATCCAGTGTCAGCGATCACCTGTTGTGTGGTGCTGATCGGGTCGGCAGGGCATTCCAGCCCGAGGTCGCTGTAGTCGGCTGGTTCGATGGACATCTCGAGCTCGATAGATGGTTGAGACTGGCTGGGTTGTCGTCGCCAGCATTTCGTCTCGTCGTCATACATGTGGTGCTCAAGAGCCGCGGAACATGGGGCCGCAGTTTCGGGAGCTGGGCCGTCCTCTGCGGTGTGTCCTGATGGGTCTTCGGTGAAGACGCACATAATGTCGTAGGGAGCATCGTCCCCGCGCTCCGCAGCGGCGCCGGTGACAGTGATGCCTGCTGCTTTCCGCTGCCTGCAGACCCCTGCGAAGTGGCATCGCAGAGGTGCATAATCTTACGCATTCGCCCACGTGCGAAGGTGACAGTTTTGGAAAAACGATGGGATGTTATGACAAATTTCAATACAAAAGTGATCAGATAAGAATATAGTTCCTCTTCAGAATGTGGTGATTAGGTCAATTTTTATAGTTAGATATAGTTACTCTTCAGAAAATTTGGTGACTAGGAATTATGGTGAAAACTAAGTATTTTGGCATCAGCATATATTCAATCCCAGCTTCACGAATGGTAAAGGAATTCCCTACGGTGCCAAAACTTTGCCAACACTAGATGCTGGGGTCTACAAAATCTTACCCACACGGTTTGTGGGCCTATTCCTTCACCAAGGCCATAGAGACTAGGTGGACCCGTCCGGGGTAGGCAGCGAAATGCGTGATATCACGGGCACGTGACGTCACACGCTCCCTATTCAAATAGTGTTAAATCGGCCTAATTTCGCGTCCTACCATTTGCATACCTTAGCTGCCAGAGGGATTAATTGAGCACTAAATGATAGATTGAAACGTCCTCTACAGCTCGCTTTTGGGACATTTTCTCCTAAATTGCAAGGGTGAGCCGCTAGACGATGTCAAAGCGAGGCATGCAACCGAGCGAGGCCCATGCCCATATAAGGCAATGTTTGGATTTTGGCCACGGGGAACTGTCGCTGGATGCTGTTTTTGGTTGAAGTGCGATTTTTTTATTATTTAACCTGGTTGTTGATGAAGTAAGGTGACTTGAGGATACTTTGTAGTAGTATCTATCAGGTGAAAGTATTTTTACATCTGGATTACACTTGTTTCACCTCCAATTATGTTGAAGATCGTTGAGTGACGAATGCGCCACCGTAAATAAACATGGCGGCCGCGCCGGTCGAAATTGGTAACTATTTGATCTATCCAAATGTTCAAGAGCATTTGAGAATTATATTAATACAAATACAATTTAGCTGCAGCTTCTCATTAATTCAGACCCAATTTCAGCGCACTTGGTCGCCATTTTTGTCGCCGGTGCGGCTGTCTTGATCCGCTCGTCGGTCGAAGGCGTAATTCTTTTGGTAGACCGAGAAGTGCCACGAGACGGTCTACGAAAGGAAATACGCTTCTCCCGATTCGGCCACCCCATTGGTGGAAATCGAGCTGGAAAGTGACGCCATGGGACAGGGTGGACACGTTACGGAGATAGCCATGACACCCCCTGTTCCTTCACCACTGTGACAGCAAGGCCATATATAGGAGGTAGAGTCATCCGGCGATTCTATGTGATCATGACGTCAGAGCGTGACGTCATGTGTATGCACCGGCCTCTTCCGCTATTGCAGTTAATGCAATTTTTTTTTTTATTGATCGCCAACAGAGCAAGACTCCAATAACAGGCGAAGTCGTGAGAGATTAAACACGATGGTAAACTACTAAATACATAGTAAAACATAAACACATCATAAATGTATAAATAAATACAAAAAAGCACCAGCAATCGTATAAGTTTAAAGCGACGCCACATACTTGAGGACACTGTTTTTAAAACTGTAAAAGTTGCCTCCGAACATATCTGCATCCACAATATCACTATTTAAGAAGGTGTTAACTATTTTCGGAATCCTGACAAACAGTCCACTTTGTACAGTGCTCACTCGTGCATGGGGCACCGCGAGCAGGGTTCGCGAGCGGGTCGATCGGGCAGGCACTCTCAAAGGCAAATTGAACAAGAGAGTTCCTGAGTCCAGTCTGTTGTCAAAGACGCTGCGAGCAAACAGAATATCATGCTGGATTATCCGAGAAGCCAGAGAGGTGACTTTGAAATATTGCAAAAGATCTCGGTACGAAAGAGAAGAAAAGCCAGCATGATGGTGTGCTTGAAGCCACATGAGGAATTTGTGCTGTACCCGATCGACCCGCTCAGTGTGGGCCCTGGCCGCACCTGTCCAGATTACGCTGCCGTACTCTAAAACTGAGCGCACATTGGCATAGTAAGCAGCCATAAGGGCACTTTGCCTAAATTTATCTCGTCCCGCATGTTGGAACGACCGAATCAAGAGCCCAAGTGCTCGGTTGCCCTTGCGTACCGTACAGTTCACATGGGCCGCAAAGGTCAGCTTTGAATCTAGCATGACTCCCAGATCACGGATCTGTGACACTCGCTCTAACTCTGTGTTATCAATGAAGTAATCTGTCTGGACAGGTGCGCGTCTGAGGGTCATCGTAAACGACTTGCATTTACTGGGATTTAGGGTGAGTCCCCAGCTGACAGACCAGGCAATCAGCCGGTCAGCCGGTCTGTATTTTGGGAGAAATAAATACCGTCTAGCTCGAAAAGTAAAAAGGTTACGAAAAAGGGAAAGACAGCGTTGGAAAGCTCAAAGCAAGGCGAATCGACATCTTTTGAATTATTTTAGGCTCATTATTTTAGGCTGTGACAGTCACAAAGTGCGCGAACTTTGGATGTGACAATTCCATGAAGGTGACACTTCAGACATGCACAATTTCTTTCATATGGTGTTTCCCGCTGAGCTGCCAAGATAATCTTCTGCTTGGTGGTTTGTTTATATCAACAGTCAACACGCTTTCGTCCGGTGTGTTGAAGTGCGGGCGATGTTGTATGGCGTTCTTTAAGTTAAAATTAATTATTGATAATCACGATGGGTTCCCGTGAAACAGTAATTTGTGGTTATTGTGATGTGGACGTTAGTTCTGGCCCTTGGAAAGGAAAACCACAGTATTTAAAGCAGGACATCAAAAGAAAACATGCTGAGCGGTTATCGGAATTCGGCAAGACCGCGAGTGCGCAATCCATTCTGGGACAAGTTCTTTTCTACGCAGGCTGGTGGTGATGCAACAGGTAAGGCTGAGTCAAGGGGTGGGTCTTTAATTCTGGCTCATTTTCAAGGGCGGGTTCAAAATGACGAAAACGTTGGTGTGCATGTGTGTGTGTGGGGGGGGGGGCAAGACCCTAGATGCGGGGGGGTAATACTTTAGTAACACACCTCCCCAGTTTATCGTAGTCTTGAAGTACCTATTAGAAGAAGAATTAGTCAGCTGACGGTATATTTTATTGCAGTGAAAATGCAGAATAATTTCGCGAGCCAGTGAATGACGTGCAAGGTCACGTCGTGGTGGCTGCGCGGCCGACCTTCGGTCTCAAATACAAGTCCTGCACTCCGCCAGGAACGGAGGTTTAGTGAGAGCGTGACATGCAGGGACGTAGGAATGTCACGAAAAGTGTGTGTGTGTGGGGGGGGGGGGGGTAGTGAAACTTTGATCTCGTTTTGGGAGAACCCCAATTCCCCATGGAATATTTCTTTGCAGATTTGGACTGTTCTTGTCTTGGCGAACCTTTTGCCATAAAAACTTTTCTCACCAAGCAAAAACAATATTTTAGCCCCCAAAATGGCTGAAAAGTGAGAGGGCCATGCCGCCCCCCCCCCCCCCCCCCCCCTCCCCCTCCTATTCCCAGGCGCCTATGGACAGATGGGGCTTAGTGGTCGACTTGTGTTTTCACTCTGCAATAAAACATACCGTCAGCTGACTAATTCTTCTTATAATAGGTACCTCAAGACTACGATAAACTAGGGGAGGTGTGTTACTGAAGTATGTGGGGGTGGGGGAAGGATCCCTAAAAGGTATAGCATAATTATACAAAACAGGATTTTGCTTCCTTATGCGTTAATAGCTGATTCCAAGATTCTCTTAGTAAAAGCCACGAAGATTGTATTTTAACCCTTGCCCTGGTGCATGGGGGATGATGTTGACCCCATCTTCCCTGAGGTTTTTCGGAAATAGCGGGAAAACGGTGGTGGGCATCGCCGGCAAATTTTGTACAACTATTTGGACATCAATTACCCACATTGTGTGAAAGTTTTGACCTCATCTCATCTCAGGTCAGGTGATCAGGTCCCGTCAAGTAACCTTACAAAAAACAACATATTTGTGGTCGTGCCAGAGCCACAGTCTTTGTCCCAGAGATTTGAAGCTTGCAGGATTTCATAAAGTCATAAGTACCTACAATTCGTTTATCTCGGATTTTGTTTTCTTCTGGGACCTACGGTCAGGTCAATTTCGTGACCCATTATAAGTTAACCCGCGAGTTGCCATTTCCCCCCCCCCCCCTCCCGTTATTTTGCAATAACTCCTAAACGAACACCGGTATCGTCACCAAACTTGCAGTACCTTCTCTCACATCAATTCTACACATATTGGCAAAAGGAAAAATATGAGGTTATGATAGGTCAACCGGGAATGACGTCAGAGTGACGCCATGTTCTTCGTTTTTTGTTGCAAAATAATGGTTTGCGGAAAACGCTGTCAAAGTTACGATGTTTGAGATAAACTCAATTGTCTTAAATCAAATTACTTACATGACCGGGCTATCAAACTGCTATCTCGGATTTTTGAGTTATTTTTCTAATTCAAAATTTTGAGAAATGCAAATACATTTTTTTTTTTAAATCTATAAAAAAAATCAGAATTATCCAAGAACCGGAATATATGTGATCGAGACGTGTGGGGTGAATATGTATACCAAATTTGAAGTCGATATCTTCAAAAATAACTGAGTTATGACCTTTAAATGACAAAAATCGATCACCTATCACAGCATTACTATGCATAAAAAAACGAATTTCCATTTTTGCTTTTGACTTCTATCTATATGGAACAAACAATGTTCTAAGGTCATTTTACGCGTTCTAGACGAAAAACAAACCCATAAACATGTGTTACAACGCCTAATGCCCGTAATCTGCAGTTTGACCTCGTGACCTCGGATGACCTTGACCTGACCCTAGGTCATAAACAGCTTAGAAAAGTACTTAGAAGTGTCAGACACACGAATCATACCGATTTATCGACAGCTTATGCGTTTAATATCGCAATTTTGCGCTACAATTCCATCCATCGAGACCTTTTGACACGGTCAAACATTTTGTACTTGACCTGACCTGTGACGTCATCGGTGACCCAGAGGTCAACAATATTATGTTTCCCTCGATGATAAATTTCCCAGGGCTATCGAATGCCGTTTGAATTTTTACATTCAGTCCGGTAGTTCCGGAGATCCGAGGGGGGGGGGGGGAATACCCCCCCCCCCCCCCAGTAAGTCGCGTTATGAAATATACCCCAGTAACTCGCGGGTTAAAGGGATATTGCCACCTCCGGAGGATTTCTAAAAGTCAACTTAAATGAATGGTGGGGATCAACAATCATGTATGCTCAAGCTCAAACTTGCTCATGCAGCACCTAAAGCACTGTATCGGCAAAGCATTTTGTATTTATTTCTGACTCCAAAACGTTGGTCCCAGCTCACAGCTGTGCTCAGTACTAGATTCATGATGGCTGCTCTCATCCAGTTTGGCTGTGGTATTTGCGCCCGTCCAAAGCCGAAGCGTACGAATTCGCCGAGACTTGACCTTGAAAAGTCTATCTATGTTATAAAGTGTATAGGTCACATAACTCCTACGTTCCCAAAGTCGAGCCATAGCAATTCTTGCTGTTTTGTTATGAAAGAGGCTAAGGTTGTTGAAAATATAATTAACTGCATACGCTTTTTAATTTTAAAGTGCACTGACGGAATGGTGATATTGAGTTTGCAACATCCAAAAGAAAATAACAGTCCGCAAATAAGTGATTCTAAAAAGTCATGTGGCCACTCCAATTTTACGAATGCTTGGCAAGCATTGGTGGTGCAAATGTATTTTTTGATCTAATGGGAGGAGTTTCGGGAATCAAATTTTGCAGGTGAAATCGGACACGCTTAATCGACCGATCCACACCAAAAACTTCATATCATGTATGCTCAAGCTCAAACTTGCTCATGCAGCACCTAAAGCACTGTATACCTTATAATACCTATATACCTTATAACATAGATAGACTTTTCAAGGTCAAGTCTCGGCGAATTCGTACGGTTCCCCCATGCAACTTCATATTGGCCTGCGAGGTGGCAATGTCCCTTTAATGGGAAAATATACAAATGCTTCCTATTCAGAGAATATGCATTAGATCAGGCCAATTATTTCAGAATCATGCTATTTTCCCTCATTCTTGATGACCCAGGTGCAATTGTTGCTCAGTGACCTCTGCAAGGTCAGCTGAGGTCATCTGAGCTCACCAGTACTTGTGTGCCAATAACTCTTGACATAATACAAATAGAGACGTGCGAATGACACCGCCGTGTTTGCATCGTCGAGTTGCGTCGCCACATATGCAACATGACCTACCTGGGTCACCAAATGACTAGGGGCGGAACATTATATCTCTTTGGGAGGGCCCGAGTCCTCCCCCCATGCTGAGCTGAGCCCCCCCCCCATGGTGCTCCCCCCCCCCAGGTTTTCCAAATGTGTGCCCCTCTAAAATTTCAAGGATTACCCTCGGTACAGATTGTACTGTTTTGAATTTTTCGTATTTCATCATATCAAGATGTGATTCCATCTTAGGAGTATTCCATCTTAGAAGTATACGAGCATTGTGATTCCATCTGAGACTGCTTTTCGTTTATGATATAATGGGTAAGTTGGTATCATTAATTCTCTTCTGCTAACAAGTCCGTAGATACAAGGTTCAAGCGTTCAGATTAGCGAATAGAAGGCCGGGAGCATGACGAATTAGCGATCGGAGTGCTATATTTAAATCGTGTTCAATGGAATTTGTTGTAAATTTATTGTTTGCCTGAAATAAGTTTGATAGTTATGCAGCCTTTTTGCTTCCTGGTGTTGCAATCAGAGGCGTAGCCAGGGGGTGCATATGGTGTTCCTGGACGCGGGAGATTTTGCCGGACCCCCTGTGCCCGGTTGCAACCACACGGCCTGGTGGCCGTCATTTTATGTTGTAAAATATCATGAGAGAAGCGGATCCAAATCTCTCTCACACAATACATGGACCCTCCTAGTCTGTCAGAGCCCTATCATAAGGAGGAAAACCACTTTTGTGGGCCCTCTCAGGCCTGGAATGGACCTTCTCCATGGACGTATCCAAGGGGTACCCTGGACACCCGCGGGTACCCTCTTGAGCTGAGGGACCCATTTTTGTTTTATCTAAGGGCCCTAAGCGATCTTAGGGGCCCTTGGCTGTCCAGATGTACCCTCCGTCGATCTGTGGGACGATCGGTCGGACCGTGGGGCCCTCAGTCGCCCTGAAGGGACCCTCAGTCAGCCTGAGGGGCCCTGTCGGCCCGAGGGGCACTCAGTCGCCCTGAAGGGGCCCTCAGTCGGCCTGAATGGGCTCTCAGTCGGCCCGAGGGGCACTCAGTCGGCCTGAGGGGCCCTCAGTCGCCCTTAAGGTGCCCTCAGTCGGCCTGAAGGGGCCCTCAGTCGGCCTAAGGAGGCCCTGTTGGCCCGAGGGCTCTTAGTCGGCCTGAGGGGGCTCTCAGTCGCTCTGAAGGGGCCCTCAGTCGGACTGAAGGGACTCTGTCGGCCCGAGGGGCACTCAGTCGGCCTAAGGGGTCCTCAGTCGGCCTGAGTAGGCCCTCTAGTCGGCCTGAGGAACCCTCAATCGGCCTGAGGTAGCCCTCAGTCGGCCTTAGGGCCCCCAGTCGGCCTAAGTTAGTCTGAGGGGACCCTCAGTCGGCCTTAACCCGCGAGTTACTGGGGGGGGGGGCTATTTTTTGCAATAACTCCTAAACGAACACCCGTATCGTCACCAAACTTGCAGTAACTTCTCTCACATCAATTCCACACATGTTGGCAAAATTAAAAATGTAAGACTATGATAGGTCAACCGGGAATGACGTCAGAGTGACCTCATGTTCTTCGGTTTTTGTTGCAAAATAATGGTTTGCGGAAAACGCTGTCAAAGGTACGATATTTGAGATAAACTAAATTGTGTTAAATCAAATTACTGACAGTAGACCGGGATATCAAACTGCTATCTCGGATTTTTTAAGATTTTTTTTAATTCAAAATTTTGAGAAATCCAAAGACCTTTTTTGTTTTTACAAAATTTTCAAGAAAAAATCCGAATTATCCAAAAACCGGATGATATGCGATCGAGACGTATGCGGTGAATATGTGTACCAAATTTAAAGTCGATATCTTTAAACATGACCGAGTTATGACCTTTAAATGACAAAAATCGACCACTCCTCACAGCATTACTATGACAAAAAGTGCATTTTCATTTTTGCTTTTTACTTCTATTTATATGGAACAAACAATGTTCTAAGGTCATTTTTCGCGTTCTAGACGAAAAACAAACCCATAAACATGTGTTACAACGCCTAATGACCGTAATCTGCAGTTTGACCTCGTGACCTCGGATGACCTTGACCTGACCCAAGGTCATAAACAGCTTAGAAAGGTACTTAGAAGTGTCAGACACACGAATCATACCGATTTATCAACGGCTTATGCGTTTAATATCGCAATTTTTGGCTACAATTCCATCCATAGAGACCTTTTGACACGGTCAAACATTTTGTACTTGACCTGACCTGTGACGTCATCGGTGACCCCGAGGTCAACAATATTATGTTTCCCTCGATACATTTCCCAGGGCTATCGAATGCCGTTTGAATTTTTACATTCGGTCCAGTAGTTCCGGAGATCAGAGGGGGGGGGGCAAAAATTAGCCCCCCCCCCCCAGTAAGTCGCGTTATGAAATATACCCCAGTAACTCGCGGGTTAAGGGGCCCCCAGTCGGTCTTAGAGGACCCTCAGTGGGCCTGACGGGCCCTCATTCGGCCTGATGGGCCCTCATTCGGCCTGATGAGGCCCTCGGTCGGCATGAGAGGGGCCACAGTCAGCCTGAGGGGGCCCCAGTCGGCCTGAGGGGCCCTCAGTCGGTCTGAGGGGGCCCTCCGTCGGTCTGAGGGGGCCCTCAGTCGACCTGAGGGGCCCTTAGTCGGCCTGAAAGGCGAGGGGCTACGGCATGAGGGGCCTAGAACGGACCTGATATGGGGCCCTGATTCGGCCTGATGGGCCCTCAGTCGGTCTGAGTAGGCCATCAGTCGGCCTGAGTAGGCCCTCAGTCGTCCTGAAGTAGCTATCAGTCGACTTATGGGCCCCAGTCAGCCTTAGGTGTTCTGAGGGGACTCTCAGTTGGCTTTACGGGGCCCTCAGTCGGCCAGAGAGGACACTCAGTCGGCATGAGGTTGTCCTCAGTCGCTCTGAAGGGGCCCTCAGTCGGCCTGAGGGCGCCCTGTCGGCCCGAGGGGCACTCAGCCTGCCTGAGGGGTCCTCAGTCGGCCTGAGTAGGCCCTCAGGTCGGACTGAAGGGCCCTAAATCGGCCTGAGGTAGCCCTCAGTCGGCCTTAGTGGCCCCCAGTTGGCCTGCGTTAGTCTGAGGGGACCCTCAGTAGGCCTTAAGGGGCCCTCAGTCGGCCTTAAGGGGCCCTCAGTCGGCATGAGATGACCCTCAGTCGGCCTGAGGGGGTTCTCAGTCGGCTTGAAGGGGCCCTCAGACGGCCTGAGGGGCCCTCAGTCTGCCTGAGGGGGTCCTTAGTCGGCGTGAAGGGGGGGGGGGCTTCTGTATAAGGGGCTCTGAGTTGACTTGAGGGGGCCCTGAGTCGGCCTTAGGGGCACACAGTCGGCCTGAGTTAGTCCGAGGGGACCCTCAGTCGGCCTTAAGGCGCCCTCGGTTGGCCTTAAGGGGCCCTCAGTCGCACTTAAGGGACACTCATTCGGCCTGAGAGGACCCTCGGTCGGCCTGCGGGCCCTCAATCAGCCTGATGGGCCCACAGTCGGCTTGAGGGGGCCCTCAGTCGGTCTGAGGGACCCTCAGTTGGCCTGAGGGGGCCCTTAGTCGCCCTGAGGAGGGGCCCTCAGTCCGCCTGAGGGGCCCTCAGTTGGCCTGAAGTAGCTATCAGCCGGCCGTATGGCCCCAGTCGGCCTGAGGGGGCCCTCAGTCGGCCTGAGAGGGCCCTTAGTCGGCCTGAAAGTGGGCCTTTGGTCTAAGGGGCCCTGAGTTGACCTGAGGGGCCCTGAGTCGGCCTGAGGGGCCCTTAGTCGGCCTGAGTATACCATCCGTCGGCCTGAATAGGTTCTCAGTCGGCCTGAGGCTCCGAGGGACCCTCAGTCGGCCTGAGTTAGTCTGAAGGGACCCTCGGTCGGCCTGAGGGGCTCTCAATCGGCCTGAGGGGCCCTCAGTCGGTCTGATGGGCCAATCAGCCTGAGGGGCACTTAGTCGATCTGAGGGGCCGTTAGTCGTCTTAGGATAGCCCTCGGATGGCCTGAGGGGCCCTCGGTCGGCCTGAGATGGCCCTCGGCCGACTTGAGGATGCCCTTGGTTTACATGAGGTTGCCTTCGGACCGCCTGAGCGACCTGATTCTGGGAAACAGGAGGTTCGATTTGATCTTGAGACCAAATCTCAAATTGTAAAATCGGTGACCGACGCTGAAGACGTTTTATAATCTCCTTGGATTGGCGCGACCCAATAAACACGACTCAACTGTCGTAACTAGAGGTGGCACAACGTGGACCCGAGGACCCGGTCTCTAGACCCAGTCTGGACCCAGTTGGTCCCAGACTGGGTCCCGCCAAATGATACCGGGTACAGACTGGGTCCAACTTATGTTTCATGCTGGTTTCACGCAAGTAGGCACACTGATACGCATGCTTATGTATTCTGTTGGCCAATCTGAACTGTATGTATTTGCAACTACAAGAGTTAGTTTACTTGCACTAACTGTAGAGTGCAGATTTGTCAATATTAGTTGCGAGACAACATTTTGCTAGTTGAGTCCGCTGGGTTCAAACTTGCCTTGCACCGGGTATAACTGGGTCCATTTTTCAGCTTTTGGGACCGGGTCGGGTCTCGGTCCCAGAAATTTCAACTTTTGCCACCTCTAGTCGTACCACTCCTTGTGCTCCTTGTTTTTTTTTGCTCCTTGCTTATCCTCGTATGCAACTTAGTTTCCCGATGTTGCGACAATATATTTGTTTGCTTCTCCGGGCTACATGTAGTTAGCCCGGATAATACAAAAATCATGTAAATCTTGTGAATCATGTGAACTTACGTATACGTAGATCCACAGTCGGACCTTTGATCATGCTACCAGACTTCCAAAAGGGTCCCGCGCCCCGCTGGGGTATTCAGCCGAACGGGGGGGGGGGGGGCATATACTGCCACCTCGTTATCTTCTGAACCAATAACCGCAGCGAGACGCACAAGGAAGCAATCGAAAGCTCTCAATGAGAAGCACGTAAAACATACGTGAAATGTTCAAAATAAGGTAACATGTCAGGTCACGGTCAGGTGTAATGTCAAAATCGAGTTATTTGGGTTGATTTGCTATACTTTCCATTTAAAGCCTTATATTGCGACTATTATGTCACAAGGTGATCTCAGAGGCATACTATATCTTCCGCATAAGGGAAATTGAGATCGTAAGCAAAGGTCAAGCCGTCAAGGGCAGGTCAGAAAATATAACTATTGGCAAAAGGTCTACGAAAGTCATGCGACACATGTTTTATGGGCTATTTTAAACGTATAATTTGATAGTTATACCCAATGTTACACCCTGACCCCATATAATGGCCCTTAGGAGAAGTTCAGGTGAAGGTCGGGTTGCATAAGGTCAAAATTTGAAATTGATTAATATAAATAAAAAAGTAATGTTTCTAGACCAGTTTTGTCTAATAAATACAGTGGTGGTGACATTTATTTGCCTGTATGTGGTAATTGAAAGCCATAAAATGCAATTTCAATAAATTACGTCATGAGTTAATCATACTTGGGAGCCATAATTCAGTCAAAAATACAGATTTTACTTTGAAATTTGGTGGGTATCGTTCATACTTGGTTATCCAAGACATATTCCGTTTGTATATCTTTAAAAATGTAGATTTCGTGGGATTTTTCCTAAACAAATAATAAATAAAAAATTGGGGGGGGGGGGGTAAAAAACTAAATGAAAAAAAATATCCAAGATAGCCATTTTGAGGAAATTTCCATTTTCTTTCATTTGACTTTTTTTTGCAATTTGCTTTACAACTCTATTTTCTACGGGTTTTAAAACATTTATCGTTTTTCCACCAAAAATTGCATGACCTGACGTCACTAAAACGTCATTACCTCAGAAATTGCTTCACTAATTTGAATGACATCAGTTGGGAAAACTACGGGGAGGCGATCTAAAAATTAATCGATCAAAAATTAGGTCGTGACGTCATCAAAATGGGCGGAGCATGTCATTATAAGGAGATCCGATCTAAAAATTGATTGTTTTCCTGACATTCACACCTTCGAACACAATATCACCCCTAAAAAAATCGCCATCACCCCTGGATTGTTTTTTTCGGTTGAAACTGCACGAATCGCGATATCATATTTTATTGTACTTGTATGATGTGATCCCTACTTTGGCAGATATAGCCAAAGTAAGGGTCGGCGATCTCAATTTGGGCACCCGCAGCAGCCTCAGCGAACTAAATTTTGATTCGCCACCTGACTTCACGATCTAAAATTGGATTAGCTGGCTGACGACCGATCTAAAAAAATATTTCACGCTGTGGTCGTTGCGTCGCGGAATCAATATTTAGATCGCCATTTACAGTGGAATAAGGGCAATTGCCGAATCTGGTCACATTTATTATTCCGATATATTGATGGACAACATATTCTCCAACACTTTTTAACCTCCGAGTATGCGTATGTTGCTCCGAATTGGCCTAATGACATAGGCCTCACAGTTTGATACTGCAAAAGCTCCCGTAGGGCGAGGGTTAAAAGTTCAAAATAAGGTCAAATGTCAGGTCACGGTCAGGTCAAATGTCAAAATCGAAGTATTTGGGCTGATTAGCTATACTTTCCATTTAAAGCCTTATATTGCGACTATTATGGCACAAAGTGCTGTCGCCTCTCAGAGGCATATAATACATCTTCCGCAGAAGGAAAATTGAGATTGTAGCAAAGGTCAAGCCGTCAAGGCAGGTCAGAAAATATAACTATTGGAGAAAGGTCTACGGAAGTCATGCGACACATGTTTATGGGTATGTTACACGTATAATTTGATAGTAGTAGCCAATTTTACACCCTGACCCCAAATAATGGCCCTTAGGTGAAGTTCCAGGTCAAGGTCAGGTTGCATATGGTCAAAATTTGAAATTGATTAATATAAATATAAAAAAACAAGTTTCTAGACCAGTTTTGTCTGATAAATATAGTGGTGGCATTTATTTGCCTGCATCTGGTAATTAAAAGCCATACAATGTAATTTCAACAAATTACGTGATGAGTTAATCATACTTGGGAGCTATAAGTCAGTCAAAAATAAAGATTTTACTTGAAATTTGGTGTGGGTATCGTTCATATTTGGTTATCCAATATATATATATCCGTTTTTTATATCTTTGAAAACTTAGATTTGTTGGCATTTTTCCTAAACAAATAAGTGTGTTTTTGTTGTTGTGAGGGGGGGGGGGGGGTCAAAAATGCAAATTCGATAAAGCCATTTTGAAGAAAATCCCATTTCTTTCATTTGACGTTTGTTTGCAGTTTGCTTTACAACTCGATTTTCACGCTTTTTTCAAACATTTATCGTTTTTTCCACCAAAAATGGCATGACCACAACGTCACTAAAACGCCATTATCTCCCAAACTACTTCACTAATTTGAATGACATCAGTTGGGCAAACTACGGGGAGGCGATCTAAAATTAATCTATCAAAAATTAGGTCGTGACATCATCAAAATGGGCGGAGCATGCCCTTATGAGGAGATCAGATCTAAAAATTGATTGTTTCCTGACATTCACCTTACCTTCAAACACCATATCACCTTCAAAAAATGTCCATCACCCATGATTTTTTTCGGTTGAAACTGCACGAATCGCGCGCATCATATTGTCTTGTACTTGTATGATCAGATCCCTACTTTGGCAGATATGGCCAAAGTAAGGGTCGGCGATCTCAATTTGGGCACTCGCAGCACCAGCATCCTCAGCGATCTAAATTTGATTCGCCCACCTGACTTCACGATCTAAAATTGGATTAGCTGGCTGACGACCCATCGAACAAATTATT